>OU015768.1:14857992-15043701 GCA_907173295.1 Fagus sylvatica | reverse complement strand
TTCTAAATGAAACTCTATAAACAAATTAAAATAATGCTTCAATTAAAATTCAATTACTAAATTTTTAAATTTTTTTATTATTTATTTAAATTCTTTATATATATATATATATATATTTTGTAAAAATTCAGTCTTACACAATATGCTTAATTGCTTATGCCATGTAATTTAATTAATTTTTTCTATTTTATTATTTAATTTTAACTATATTTGTAAAATATTATTTATTAATCGATGCATCATACGGGTATCATGCTAGTTGGAAAAAATAATAGAGGAAAGAGTGATTGTTCTTAGTTAATTTCTTCTTATTATTGATTTTTCCAAGAGTTTTCAAATGTCTACACTCTACACATATATTGACAAAGACTCAAAAAATAATTACTCAAGGTCTCTTAAATAAAAAGTTCTACAACTTAAGACTAAAACTGAAATTTGGACTTTTTAAATTAAAACTCTATATTGCAAAAACACTACTAAGGGACCCATCTGGTTATATGTTGACCGAAGCCTTAAGTTAAAGTGCTTTTTGAACCAAAAAACTCGAAAGAATAAGAAGAAGAAAAAGGACAGTCTAGTTCATTAAAAGAGCTTCATTGGGATTAAAAAAGAGCTTTTAGCAAAAGTTCAAATTTTGAGTTTTTTCCCTTAAAACTCTTTTGGGAAATGATGGTGTGAAGAAATTGTTTCCCACCATGTATGTGACATTGTCACATTGATACATCGAAAAGGGTTGGTCTCACAACTTAAAAATATTGATTTACACAACTTAATTTTAGTGGTGGTGTAAGAGATTAGTGTTAAATGGATGGTATGGGTTTAACATCACTCTAACTCTATTCAATGTTGTATCAATATTTTTTTTCATACAAATAATCAATTGACAAAAAATTTTGAATCTAAAATTGATGCCCTCATTGTTCTTTCTACCACTCTCCCTTGTGAAAATATCAATTTACCCATTAAAGAGATAGTCATTAAGATGAGAAAGTTGTTGTTGATTTCAAGAAGACGTCACCGATGTAAGAGAAAAAGAGTTATTGTCGAGAGAGAGAGAGAGATTCGTTGTTGACCGATCTTCAAGTTGTCAAACTAAAACCTTCACACAGAAGAGTCGCTCCCACCATTTACGCAGATAACTTGAATCGAATTGGAGGAGAGAGAAAACTATTTGATAGAGGTGGTGATATCAGGGTAATCAATTTTATTATTTTACTACTATAATAATAATAATAATAATATTATTATTACAAATAATCATTATATTTAAATAAACACGGACAAACATTTTTATTATCTCAACTTTTGTCATTTTCCAAATCTAAAGATCTTTAACAATTTGTTACCAAATAGTTCTACTTCTAACAAATTTAAAGCACTTTAGCATTAGGGTAAAACTTATATACACTTCCTTAGGTTAGGTACATTAGGTTCTCCAATTGAATTCAAACACATGATTGCATTAACCAATGAAACATAAATAATGTAATCTTTTTCAAGAACATTTAAATTCAATGTATTTAAATTTAAATAGGAACCTAATGTACTTGACTTAAGGAACTTTACCTAAGTTTTACCCTTAGCATTATAGTTTGCAAAACGCTTTAAATGCTAAAGCTCTTTACCATGAAAGTTGTACAGTTAAAGCTATACTTCCTAGTTCCTACAGCAACGTCAAACAGGCACCGAAACTCTATAATTCAGTTGTACACTATATCATATATAGTTAAAACCTAAAATGGGAGGCTGAGCCAAATGATTGCAATTTACTCTAAAAAATTATTCAGTAGTCACGAAATATAAATAAATGCATACTCTAACTGGTTTGTAGTTACAACTCACAAGAGTTAGGCCTTTCTGTAACTGCACTCTGGTGTTAATAAAAAACTGCGTACCCTTCCTCTCACATGAATGAGTGGTGAATTAAGGACCTATTACTCATGTGAAAGGAGAGAGTACGTACTTAATTGTACTCCGAGACTACTAAATAATCACTCACTCTACTTATGCTATGTAACTACTCTTTATTAAAGACTTGGTAAATTTCCATATAATTTGGGATGGTTTCAAATTAAGCCTAAAATTTTAAAAAGATCAAATTAAAATCATAATTTATTTATTTTTAAATCATTTCAAATTACACCCATAATGTGTGACTATCAATTAAAAGTAAAATATTCAAATAAGTTAAGACTATTTTTTTTATTTTTTATAAATAGCCGATTTCA
This sequence comes from Fagus sylvatica, assembly GCA_907173295.1. Taxonomy (NCBI): domain Eukaryota; kingdom Viridiplantae; phylum Streptophyta; class Magnoliopsida; order Fagales; family Fagaceae; genus Fagus; species Fagus sylvatica. The sequence continues at coordinate 15,041,473 of OU015768.1, read as the reverse complement.
TTAACAATACAAAAGAAAGTATTACATCATTCAATGAGGCATCTCTCACCAACTGTGGAATATGTTTATTATTACAAACTACTAGCTTGGATTGGGAGGCATACTTTGCTAACATATGAGCAACAACATTGCCATCCCGTTTAATCCAACCAAACTTGCAACTAGAGAAAGAACTAAAGCATCATTGATTAGTGCAGCAATGACCCAACTAACATCTCAAAACTTCTCGATAAAGCATCAACTACTAATTTTGCATCACCCTCCATAATAATTTTCTGCATACATAATGTTCTTACTTCTTAGCCAACTCAAGTACCCACACAAATGCAGAAGCCTCAGCAAACAAGACATCTCATGCCATGTGTTCCTTGGTCCAAGCTTTTAGTTTATTACCATGTTCATTTTGAGCTACCACCGCCAAAGTAAACCTTGTGTTTGCCACAACTGCATCCACATTAAGCTTGACATATCTCGGAAGAGGAGGGGTCCAAAGTGTTTGGTCTTCTTTCTGCAGAGAGACTTAAATGGCTTAACGGTTCCTTTGAAATTGACGACTTTTTTTCTCCAAGCTTTTGATTATAGCTATTAGATTTAGGATAAATTATTGTTTTCATCCCTAAACTTTGCATGGAGTTCGTTTTTCATTCCTGAACTTTGAAAAACTTCGTTTTTACACATGAATTTCGTCCCTAAACTTGAAAAATTTTCATTTTAAAATGACGAAATTCATGTATAAAAGAGAACCTTTCAAAGTTTAGGGATGAAAAATGAACTCCATGCAAAGTTTAGGGACAAAAACAATAGTTTACCCTTAAATTTATCTGTCGTTTTCTATGAGCCTCTTTATTACATAGGTTCCAAATTGCTTTTAATGTAAAGGCAAGTTGAAGTGTGCTAAGCTCCTTTAAAGCTTTGTCACTAGATGGAATGGGGGGGTGGGGGTTTGTTGTCAAGCATTATCTTAATAATGTCAACACATTATAGTTTATGTTAAGTGAAACTTTATTATCATAGTTTAAAATCTATTTTATTATCCAAATTTTAATCAGATTAGTGGAAGAAAAAAAAGTTGTTATAGGAAACTTTTTATTTTCATAGGATTTTTAATTAACCCATTCATGGGGGATCAATTATAACTTGGAGTAACATAAAAAGATTAGAAAAAAGCCAAGAGTATTATATCTTAATTGGTGTTAATTAATCTCCTTTATTGAAAGAATTTATGTTCAAAGTCTCCTCCATAGCTATCAATTTAATAAAATAAAAAAAGACTGAAACTGTTTATGAATCTTTGGAATTTGTCTCGTTTTTACGAGGTCTATCGAAAGGCGGAGATATGGAGGAGACACGGTATTTCTAAGTGGACTGATTCTTTGACCTCATAGTTGACTCTGTCCTATAATGCAAATTTTGGAAAATGAACATGACCCTTGTACTACATGACCCTTGTACTGGCTTACTATAAATTCACAGTTGAAAATTAATTGTTTGATTGATGCTGATCACTCATCACTCATCAGCCACCACAATTGACTCACTGTATACTAACTTATGTGCGCAACTGAGGATCAAGTTGGACCATGTTTTCAAGGTAAAACAAATAAAATAGTCCTTCATTTTTTTAGTCAAATTCAAATAACAGGGACAAAAAGAAAGCATGGAAAATGAAAAGGAACAGTTGCATGAGTAGAAATAAAAACCAGAATGGACCGACTTACCTTATTGTGCTCAAATCAAATAATTCGATACAAGTTAGGTTGATTTTAAATCCACCAAAATTATGAAATTTCTTGGTAATTTGAAAGGAAATAGGAAAATTTTCCGTGGGCTTATTTTTTTTATTAGAAAAATACTTTTAAATCGAAAAGCTCAAGGTTAGGAACACCAAGAGATAGAAAAAAGAGAATTTATACAACTATTTTTCGAGTCAAATAAATAACTCTACTTTTTTGAGGTCAAATAGAAAATGAAAAACACCAAATGCCAAAACAGCTGGCACGGCTACAAGACAAGAAGTTGAGACCAGAATTTTTTGGACACGTTTGAATGTGTTCAATAGTTCAAAGATTAGGCTGCATAGAATTAAAGACCCATAGAATTACGAACCTTTCATGAAATTTTCAGAAAGAAATTAAAGAACGTGCTCCATAGAATTTTTATTTTATCTCAAAGAAGTTTTCATTTGGTTCAAAGTTAAGCAACCCTCAAGCAAGTCTCGAGGATGAATCAACAAGAAATATTACAACTTACAAGTTGCAAGTTTACTACACTTGGAAAGGGTCAGAATTGTAAGAGCAATTGCATATTCTAGTTACTTTGAATGGTTCAACACGGTTAAAAAAAGTAGAAATGGAAGATATCAGAGTGAACCAACTGCCATGGCAGATGAATCAGTCTATGAGAATAAATAAAGACAGGCACAATCTAAGTGTGGAAAAGGCAATGATTATGGAGGAGATATAATCACAATAATTTTCTCAGAGAATTCAATAATCATCTTCCCTCATTATACTTTTGGTAGATGATATCACAATATAATAATTCTTTTAAAACAATATAATAGCAGAGAAAAAAGGTTTTGAGATACAGCTAGGACTGTAAGGTGCAAACAATTCAAGCTGAAACTTGGCTAGAGAACAGACAAAAAACAAAAATATTTATTTATTTAACAAAGTCAAGCTCAAAGCCTCAAACCACTTTCAGTGGATTAATAAACAAGTCCACCATCATATATAATAATATTTTCAAGAATTAGATCGTGAAAATAGATCGAGCTCCACATACACATGCTTAATTATTATTATTATTATTATTTTAAAATTTTTAATTTAATTTAATTTTTTTTATAAACAAAGTCATAAGATAGATAAAATTAATCAGATAATTAACTTGCCAAATATTATCTTTAACTATAAGTTAATAGTTAAACCTTCACTTTTATAAAATAAAAGTGATACAAAATGTTAATCATAATATTCATTTTATACGAAGAAGGAATAAGTTAATTAATCAGACAATATTTGAATAGAGTCAAACTTATTAAAAAAAAAAAAATAGATTTTTTGGATATTTGGGAGAAAGGAGATTTGAACCTAGCCTTGTCTCCGCTAGAAATACCACAAAACGTTAGTTGAACTATAAGACTTTTGGGAAAAAAGAAAAGAGATGAAGTATATTTAAATATGTAGTATAGTTTGATGATGAGTTTAAGCCTAACCTCTACATTTTTTCTTTAAAAAAAAAAAAAAAAAAAATTAAAAGCAAAACTAACCAAATTTTGAATTTCGACAACACAAATTAGTTTTGCCCTATCTTTTGGCTTGGAGCGAACATATATTATATAATAATTATAAGGCAAAAACATATGTTTGATCCCTAAAATTTGGGCCAAATTCTATTTTAGCACTTGAAATTCATAAAGTTCATTTTTAGTTATCATACAATTGTAAACATATCTCTCAATGTTCACTAGTTCAAGTCCATTCATGACCACATATCCAAGGCAAAATCTTGTGTCTATCGTGATACAAGTGACTAATACGGTGTTATGCGTGTCTCCCTTGATTAGTTGAGATGTACGTATCTACGGAACGCTGGCCTGAACACTCAAGGTTATAAAAAAAAAAAAAAATTAAAGATATCAAGTTAGCCAATTTGTAACCATGTTGCCATAATTCTTCCTTACGTGGCAAAATTAAAAAAAAAAAAAAAATCATGTCATTCTTTTGTTGTAACTATAATATTACCGAATGACTATTTTGGTATGCTTACAAATTTTTGGATTTTTTTTAGGTATTAAAATAAAATTTAACCTAAATTGTAGAGACTAATATAGTAAAATATTGAAGTAAAAGAAATGGGATTGTCAAAGAAAGTCAAAAAATAGGAATGAAGAAAATGTGGAAACTGGAAACTGATTATGTTAATAAAATTAAAAATTTAGACATCATATCATTGGAAAACCACGCAAAATCTACCCTCGTAATACAAATTCACATTTGACTAATTTTGGCAATTAGTAATTGGGCTAAATTCTCTTTAATATTAGTTCTTCTTTTCTTTTGTCTTTTGAATCGGAGAAATTAATTTGACAAAGATCTTCGAAATGCATGCTGCCATAAATAGCTTTGCCCCTAACTTAAGGGTTCTAGAACACAATTGATGTTGTCTCTTGAGCCATCAACTAATAATGAAATCACATATGATAATCCTCCTTATTACTATTGATTAATATAACTGATAATCAACATATTATTCCTTTGCAGCAGCTTACACCCCCTTTTCAATTGTATACATATTGTTTAAATTAGATGAACCAAAATTGGTTAAGTTTTTTAATATATCGTTTCTTTCTTCTCAAAAAAATAAAATTAAATAGATGAACCGCTTTAACTACCAATATGATTGATGAGGGATAGTGTAGACCCATCATCAATAACGACTACTCCAAATGGGCATTATTGATACCATCTCTCTTGGAATCGCATTACCATCTTATTAGGTTTTCTATAAAGGACAAATCATTAAAGAAAGAAGTGGGGAAAAAACAAAGTTTGGTTCTCAATTAGGTTGTTAACTTTTTGCGAAACCAATATATAATGACACATGGCTGCAGGCAAGATGATCATCATCAATTGTTTATGTAGCAAAGTTTAAACAAACAATTCATAAAAAAAAAAGGTAAAAAAAACCAAGGAGGTTTTTGGCTCGTCCAATCTTATCTTGACAACTAGAAATATGTGAGACACATAAATAATTATTCTGTTCTTCAAGACTAGTGATGTTGTATGTCTTTCTCTCATACAATATTGGATTCCACTAATTAAATTTATAGTGAAATCCACTATTCATTTGAGATGATGCAAACTACAATACTAGATTGCTGTAAAATGAGAGTACCTAATAATTTTCCAACCATATGATTTAAAAAAAAATGTCAAAACCCAGTAATTAAGATTGTTTCCTAATATAATTTGTGATTTAGTTTACTTCCCAACGCGGCAAGAATTTTATGTGAAATTCATTCCATTCTGTCTTTATTTTGAGGATGAACCAAGCACTAAGCCAAAAAGTATCGGCGTGTCATTTCTAAATCAGAGGCCGGCCTAGGCTCAACTATCCCATAATATGTCTAATGATTCCTTTACTTTTATAATAAAGATGATATTTTCAAAGCGCAATATATATCACTTTCATGCATCCAAGTTCAATGTTGTATATAATGTGCAAGCTAATGCTACTTAGTTTACAAGTCAAAAAAGTTCAATGTTTTGTCAAGGGTGTAATGAAAACAGATATCATATCTTTCGGCACAAAGGAAACAAATCATAGGAATTAAAAACGTGTGAGATGGAGCAGCCAAAATACTGTTCATCATCTTCTTCTTCCATAGGTGTTCGAGAAAACCCTTTAATTATACCGCAATATTGTTTAACGAAACAAGATGTAAAATTCATCCTTTTCCAAAACCCCATATTTGGTCACTAAGTAAACAAAAATTTTCAAAAGGATCGACATTGGTCACATGCAAGGTAACTCTTGAGACCCGAAAATGAAGACTTGGTCGTAGGCCCAACAAAGTAGAGGTGGGTTCAATATGATACCATGTCCCGCAAGTTCGTAACATTGCAATATTGTTCAAATAAAGAGCAAACTTTTAATTAGGTCCAGTCAGTTTTGGTCTCAAAAGAACCTAACAGCTAAAAAATGACTTGGACCGAGTCATTGTAGACAATGGCCCATAATGCAATCAAAACACTTTCGTCTCAAAATCATGCTAGAGCTAGACAACTATCTGATACCGTCTAGTCTGGTGTTCAAAACCAGATTAGCATTCTCTTCAAGAATTTTCTGGGTAAGAATAAGATCACTTTTTTATGTGTGTATGTGGTTGGAGTTTATTTCTAGGTTATTCAGTTTATTTAGCTTACATTTAATTTTTTAAAATACGACTTTACTTTTGTCTAAATTATTTTTTAAGTTTAATAAGTCAATGAAAATAAACCCTACTAAATGAACACTTTAGGCTCTCTTTGGTTGAGAGAATAGAAAAGTGTGATCATGTAAAATGTTTAGAGGATAGAAAAGTGGGAGAATAGAAATATCTGTATTTTCCACTATGTGTGTTTGATTGGAAGGATGGAAAAGCCTGAAGATAACTAATAAATTACTGTAATTTATGTTCTTATTGTATAAAAGTAAAATGGAAAAGTAAAGGATTTCAATTTTGTAATTGTCTTCTCAAACCACCATAAAAAAAATCCATCACAGCAAAACCCACTTTCCTTCCTCATTTTTTTTTCCCAAAATCTGGCCGACAGCGGGGGGGGGGGTTGTTGTGCGAGGGCGATGATGGTGGGGGCTTTCTGTGCGAGGGAGACGAAGGGGAGGGAGGTTTCTGGCGAGGGAGACCAGGCACGGGAAGGGAGGGGGTTGTGCAAGGAGAGGCCGGCTCAGGGTGGGGGGATTGTGCGAGGAGAGGCCGGCTTAGGGTGGGGGGGTTGTGCGAGGAGAGGCTGGCTTGGCATGGCTGGCGGTGGCTCGGGGAGAATAGGGCAGAGTTTGGGCCAGAGAGAAAGAGAGTAGAGAGAGAGTAGAGGCGTGAAATGAGGGGTGGGAGGTCACGCGTGTTTTGTAAAATTGTTTACGGAAATTTTTTTCGTAAACCATTTTCCTTTTTTTATCAAAGCGTTTTCCGGTCAATGTAAAACATTTGTAGTTGACTTTTATTTTACAACGAAACAAACACCCGCAAATGATGAAAACGTTTTACAAAAAATGTTTTACGTCAAAATAAACGGAGCCTTATTGTATAAAAGTAAAATGGACAAGTAAAAGATAATTTTGTAATTGTCTTCTTCAAATCATTTTCCTTCCTCATTTTTTTTTCCCAAAATCTGAAGAAAAAAGGTGAAAAACCTTCCCCCACCCTTATTTTCCTTCCTCACCCTTTTTACTCCAACCTAACAAGGGAAAAAGCCATCTTCCTCTCCCATTTCCTTCCCCCATTTTCCACTCTCCTCTTTCCATCCCAAGGAAACAAAGCTTAAGTATATAGGAGCCAACCATCTTATCTATAGATACACATACTTAGAGTTCAACCCTATATAACTGTTAATAGAATAACCTTTACCTTAAAAGTGACTACTGGTCACACCATCCCTCCTCCTTATCTTACCCAAATGACTATGATATAACTAAGGTATACTAATCTACATCAATCTTATGTCTCTCGTGAAAACCAAAGGCTCCAAACGCGGCTGATTGGCCTGACATAATAAATATTGGCCAAATTAGGCCAAACTCAGAGGTTTTATTACAAAATATGTGGTTTGAGTAAACTTTGACTGAGTTTGACTTGAAGACTTCATCGTCTGATTGAAGTGAATGTTGCATCAACATGTATACATTTAAATTTCCTTTAAAATGAGTGATCATTCACAAAGATTTGATGTAGATCGATCAAGATATCACAAAAATAAAATAAAAAATTCACAACACGACACTCGTTTTTTGTTGAAGTGTTGGATAGTTAAATTGAAGTTTAACTTACAGTCAAATGATGTTGGAAATGTGCGAGTTGTTGGAAAAATTTTGTGACACGTTTCTTTTATAGGGGTCACACAGGCTGGAAATTTTCAAGAAATGATTCAAAATCATGAAAACAAATAAACTTTGAAACATGTGCAAGTAAGCACATTCTTGCCCCCTATCCGGAACGAAGGACGTTTTGATCTGTTGGATATTGATAATGCTTAAAAAATCAGTGGGCTCGCGAACCGATCAACCCGAATGGACGATGCCCTCTGGACGAACGAATACCTGTAAAACAAAGAAACAAGTAAAATGATGAACCGGTGGTGGTCCGGGGGGAGCCTCCGATGCTTAAGTTAGCAAAGAGTGTAATGATTTGGAGAGTATAGGGGTGAGTAATAGAGTGAGTAGTGAAAAAATAATCTGTACCTTTTGTCGTGGGTGAGGGGCTTCTTTTATAGTGTGTTCAGGCCTAATGACCGTTTTAGGAGTTTTTAATGTCAGCCTTGATTCTTGCTTGTAGTTAATAGGATTTTGAATCACGGTTGTAACGCATTAGCCATTTATTGAGGGTAGCTGGCGTAACGTTCGCCCGATATGCGTGATTTGGTAACGGACGATCGTCAGCGTTTAGACGACCGTCGAGTATGAGGATGTCGTTCATCCATCGGGTATATTTGGTGATATCAGTTGCCCCCGTCAGTCTCTTAAGTGAGTAAGTCGGGACGATTCACTTAGTGACGGAGAGATGTCCAGGACGATTTGCTTGCGGAGATGGACGATAGGTGTGCTGGGGCTTATTAATGCGGTTGTACTTCTGCTTTGTCGTTTCGCGTGCTCGAGGTAGGTTTAATGCTGGAGGCGACGTTTTGGCGGCAACTTCTGCCACGTGTTACTTCGTTAGTGGGAGGGTTTCTGAAACGACGTGACCTTTCAGATGCTCGACGGCGGTTTCTCGGATTTCAAATGTTTAAAAGCCGAAACTCTCTTCATTTGTCTCCATTTTCCTTCGTTTCCTTGCTCCTCTTGTCTGTGATTTTCCTTCTCCTCCGGTGACATTCCATTTTTCGCGTTTTAGAACTCCGGTGAGTTTTCCTCTTCATTACACTTTTATTTTGTTTTCTTTTTCGCATTTTAAGCACTGGATTCCCTTAGTGTACCGTTTAGAAATTTCTTTGTCGGTGTCTGTCGATTTGCCGAGGGTGGTCTAGGTCCTCCGCCGTTGGGTGATTATCTCCCTCCCACTAGCGTGCTCCACCGCTTATCGGCGGAGCTTTACTCTATTTCACACCCGGCGTTGAATACCTGGGGGGTGTTGCGGCGTTCGATGGCTGCCGGAGGGTCTGAGTGGCCGGCGACTTTTTCCGAAGGGCTTCCCGAGGTCTCATCGTCGTCGGGAAGGGAGGACGAGGGAACTTCGTCTGAGGCCACTACTTCGGCCCGGACGAGATCTCGTCAGTCAGTCGTGCCCAAACGTTGGGCCGTCTACTCTTATGTTTCTAGGTTTACTACTATTGAGTCCCTAGATAGGGTTAGGACTAGGTATCAGATACCTCAAGACGTCGTCCTTAGGATCCCGGGTCCGGATGAAAGGGCGTGTTCTCATGTCGAGGACGTCGCTCTTTATGAATCAGCGTTGACGGCTGGTCTTCGCTTTCCCGTCCAACCTTTCATTAGGGAGTTGTTGGACTTTCTATCTTTGGCGCCTGGTCAAGTTGCCCCGAATGGGTGGAGGGTGATCTTGACTTGTATGGTGGTGTGGAGAGAATGCAGTGATGGTCAGGACGACATTACTGTAGAGGAGTTTTTATATTGTTTCGAGCCAAGTCAGATAGCTGCTTCTCCCGTCTTCTGGACTTTTAGGAATAGGGAGGAGTCGTAGAAACTGGTGGATGGGTTGCCTTCGTCCAACAGGCGTTGGAAGGATGGCTACTTCTTCGTTTGTGGGGACAACTGGGAGAGGCTCTTCGAGGAAGGTGAAGACTTCGTTCCATTCCTAAGGACGTGGGGTGTTCCTTCATCATCTGGTGTGTGGGGTGTTTCTTTATTTGACTTCTTTGATTGAGCTTATGTTTACTTAACTTTTTTATTTAATCGTGCCTCGTCATTATGTAGCTTTGACTCGCCCCGTCCTTGCACCTGTCTGGAGGGATCGCGTCCTGCGTGCCCATCGTCTTACCAACTGTCCCCACACGTATTATATTCAGCCGGAGCTGTTATTCCGCCATTCGTTCGGTCCAGAGCCCAGTGCTGCCGTCATTTCTCTCCTTGAAACTAATAAAAAGAGTAAGGGGGGTTTCATTGCCTTCTTTATTTTTGTTGTTTTTTGTCTCTTGCTTTTTTTGTCTCTTTGCTTATTTTTTCTTATGCGTTTGCAGGGGTAGCGACAATGAAGATCAATAAGAGTAAGCTTAAGGATATGGTTGAGAAGGGGGTCCCTGCTGTGCCAATTATTGTGAAGCGAAAGAAACCAGAGGATGGCTCGTCATCAGCACCACCTGCTCAGGGAGGTCGTCCGTCTAAGAAACCCATCCTTGGTGAGCCACCCTTGCCTATTCCATCGTCCACTCTTGTCGTTCAGATCCATGACGAGGAGGTTCCCTTCGTTCCACTCAGTGACGAAGGGTCCACCATTTGTTGGAGCCTTGGTCTGGCGTCGAAGAGGGCGGAAGCCGCGATAACAGATCTTGACTTCCAGGAGTACGGCAATGCTCGGACGGAGGATGTTTCCAAGTTGATGATCCATTCTTTGATGAGGGTAAGTAAGGTGATGACTTTTATTGAGTACATGTGCATATTCGTTTTGTTTTTTACCCCTCGTCTATTTGTCTGTTTCAGTCCCTGAACGAGGCGATGGTGATCAGCCGTCGTTGCCTTACTGCGGAGGACGACTTGCGTCGTTTGAAGCAAAGGTTGGCCGAGTCTGAGGCTTCTGAGAAGAACTTGAAGCGTGCGGTTTTCGAACTGACCGCCGAAAAGCGAGACTTGCTTGCGACGGTTGACTCGGTAAAAGTGGACTTGGCTGCAAGGGAGGGGGATGCGAAAGCTGCTATAGAGGCTCGTGATGCGGCGCAGAAGGAGTTAAAGCATTTGATGGGTCAGGTGGAAGGTGCTAGAGCTGCTGCCGTGTCCGATTACAAGGCGTCTGAGGCCTTTGAGGAGAACAACCTTCAATGTTTCCTTTCTGGCTTTGAGGCGTTCAGGAAGCAAGCTAATGCGAAGTACCCTGGCCTTGATTTCACCTGTTTTCAACCATATGATGATACTGACTCCGTGAACGAGGAAGGAAGGAAGGACGATGCCGACCAGACTGACGATGCAACCAGTTGAAGTATTTATTTTTATTTTTATCTTTTGGTGGGGTTTGGTCCCCTGTTTTGAACACTTGGTGGGGTTTGTGTTTTGACCCCTTATATTTTAAACAGTTTGCATGATTTTTATGAAGTGTTTTTCTTTTTTGGATGATTTTTATGAAGTGTTTTTCTTGTCTGTTTTGGATATGTTTTGGCTTGAATTCAGACGGTAGTATAAGATAGGATTTTTCTAGCTAAAAGATCGGGCATAGATGATTTGGTTAGGATTTTTTTTTTTTTTTGGTTGAAAGACCGTATATGGATGACGTATTTTAGCTATAAGACCGTATATAGATGGTGTGGTTAATTTTTAGTTAAAAGACCGTGGATGGACGGTGCAGCTTAACTTTTTTAGCTAAAAGACCGTGTATGGACGGTGCAGTTTAACTTTTGATTTTAGTTAAAAGACTGTGTATGGACGGTGCAGTTTAACTTTTTTAGTTAAAAGACCGTGTATGGACGGTACAGTTTAACTTTAGCTAAAAAACCGTGTATGGACGGTACAGTTTAACTTTAGATTTTAGTTAAAAGACCGTGTATGGACGGTGCAGTTTAACTTTTTTTTGGGTAATGAATGAACGCCAGATTTACCGTGGTTCGGCAATAGTGCCTACGTCCACCTTATTTGGTTTTTTATTGAGCGTATTTTCTGTGTACGAGTACAATTCTTGCCAAGTTGGCTAGGGATAGTATTTCTTGAGGTGCTCGATAGTCCAAGGGTGCGGGAGTCGTCTTCCGTCCATTGCTTCGAGGTGATAGGTACCCCGTCGGTGGATTTCAATGACCCTGTATGGTCCTTCCCAGTTTGGGCCTAACTTTCCTTGACTGGGGTCTCTGGTGGCTAGGGTGACCTTTCTCAGGACAAGGTCTCCCACTTCGAATTGTCTCGTCTTTACTTTGGCGTTGTGATGGCGTGTCATCTTTTCTTGGTATCTCTTCATTCTCTTCTCGGCTTGTTCTCGGACTTCGTCTATCAGGTCTAGGTTGAGACGGATCTGTGTTTCATTTTGCTGATCGTCGTGTAATGCTGTGCGGAAGGTCGTCATTCCGATCTCTACTGGGACGACTGCTTCGGTCCCAAAAGTCATTCGGAAGGGTGTCTCTCCCGTTGGAATCCAAACTGTTGTTCTGTAGGCCCATAGTATGCTTGGAAGCTCTTCTGGCCATACTCCCTTTGCCCCCTCAAGTCGGGTCTTGATCAGTTTGAGCAGGGACCGATTTGTGACTTCGACTTGTCCGTTAGCTTGTGGATGGCCGGGAGATGAGTAGTGGTTGTGTATTCCTAGTTCCTCAAAGAATTGCCTAAATTTAGGGTTGTCGAATTGCTTACCGTTGTCGGACACAAGGACTCTTGGGATGCCAAAACGACATACTACTGCTTTCCAAACGAAATTTTGTACATTTTTCTCGGTTATTGTGGCCAGTGGTTCGGCTTCCACCCACTTGGTGAAGTAGTCGATAGCGACCACGGCAAATCTTAACTGACGTCTTCCAATGGGAAGTGGTTCTATTATGTCAAGTCCCCATTGTGCGAATGGCCAAGGTGATGTCATTGGTGTCAGCTCTTCTGATGGGGAATGGACGAGGTTGGCAAACCGCTGGCATTTGTCGCAATGTCTGACGAGTAGGTTTGCATCGGTTTGTATGGAAGGCCAGTAGTATCCTGCTCGGATGATCTTCTTGGCCAATGATCGTGCGCCTGAGTGGTTCCCACAAATCCCTTCGTGGATTTCTTTTAGGACGTACTCTGCTTCGGCAGGAGTCAAGCATCTGAGGTAGGGAAGGGAGAAGCCTTTCTTGTATAGTGTGCCCTGCAACATGGTGAATCGGGAGGCACGTACCTTGATCCGTCTGGCTTGATGGCGGTCGTCCGGGAGAGTCCCCCTCTCCAAGTAGGAGATTATGGGTGTCATCCAGCAAGTCTCTGCTTCAATAGGGTTTACCTCTATTGCTTGTAGGCTTGGGTGCTGGACGATTTCTACTTCGTCATTCGACTCGTTTGACAATGCGAACCTGGCTAGCTGGTCTGCAGCCGTGTTCTGTTCTCGGGGTATTCGAGTGAGTTTTACCTCGTCGAATCTGCTTATCTGGTGCTGGACTAGTTTTAGGTACTGTATCATTCGTCCTTCCTTTGCTTCATAGTCTCCGTTGACTTGTCCTACTATGAGTTGTGAGTCGCTATGGACGTCCAGCTCGGTTGCACCTAGGATCTTGGCTGTCTTTAACCCAGCTAACAGTGCTTCGTACTCTGCCTCGTTGTTGGTGGTATTGTATTGCAGGCGTATGGCCCGTTTTATGATGTCGCCTTCGGGGGATTTTATTATTATCCCGATTCCTCCCGCGTTTTTAGTCGATGAACCGTCAGTATGCACCGTCCACCTTGGTGTTTTGCAATCTTCCGTTTCTGTTGGTTCGTCGTCCTTACTGGTGAACTCTGCGATAAAATCAGCCAATGCCTGTGCCTTGATGGCCGATCGGGGCCGATAGTCGATGTCGAATTCGCTCAACTCGATCGTCCATAATACAAGCCGTCCTACCGCGTCTGGTTTGTTCATAGCTTTCCGTAAAGGATGGTTTGTGAGGACTACCACCGTGTGAGCTTGGAAGTAGGGGCGTAGTTTCTTAGCCGCGGTTATTAGTGCGAAGGCTAATTTCTCCATGGGTGGATACCTTTCTTCCGCTCCTCTGAGTGCTTGACTTGTGTAGTAGACGGGTAGCTATCGTCCGTCCTCTTCTCGAATGAGTGCCGAACTGACAGCTGTCGGTGAGACGGCCAGGTACAGGTAGAGCTCTTCGCCCTGCTTGGACGGACTTAGCAACGGAGGCGTAGTTAGGTACATTTTGAGTTCTTCAAATGCCTGCTGGCATTCGCTCGTCCATGTGAATGCTTTCTTCAAAGTTTTGAAGAAAGGTAGGCACTTGTCGGTTGACCGGGATACAAACCGGTTGAGTGCGGCTACTCTGCCCGTCAATCTTTGAACTTCCTTGGTTGTTTTTGGTGGCTGCATCTCCAGGATCGCCTTGATCTTATCCGGGTTTGCTTCTATGCCTCTCTGCGAAACCATAAAACCAAGGAATTTCCCTGAATAAACACCAAATACACACTTACTTGGGTTCAGCTTCATTTGGTATTTGCGGAGGGTCTCGAACGTCTCTCTGAGGTCGTTGAGATGATCGCATTCTTCCTTAGACTTCACGAGCATGTCGTCCACATAGACTTCGACGTTTCTTCCTATTTGATCGTGGAACATTCTGTTCATTAGACGTTGGTAGGTTGCTCCTGCGTTCTTTAGCCCAAACGGCATCACCTTGTAGCAAAAAAGTCCTCTACTTGTGATGAAGGATGTTTTCTCCTGATCGCTCTCGTCCATCACTATCTGGTTGTACCCTGAAAAAGCATCCATGAAAGTTAATATTTTATGACCAGCTGTCGAGTCGACTAGCTGGTCGATTCTTGGCAGGGGGAAACTATCTTTTGGGCAGGCTTTGTTCAGGTCCGTGAAGTCGACGCACATTCGCCACTTCCAAGTGTTCTTTTTTACCATGACTACGTTCGCCAGCCAATCAGGATAGAAGACTTCCCTGATGAAGTTTGCCGCCAGGAGTTTGTCCACCTCCTCCATGATGGCCGTGTTCCTTTCTGGAGCGAAGACTCTCCGTTTCTGCTTAACTGGACGAATAGAGGGGTTAACGTTTAGTTTATGTGAAATAACAGAGGTGTCAATACCTGGCATGTCCTCGTGAGTCCATGCGAAGACGTCCTTGTTGCTTTTCAGAAATTGAATGAGTGACTCTTTCATTAATGGGGGGAGGTCGGCACCGACTTTTGTCGTCCTTTCTGGGTCCCCGTCTTCCAGTCTTACCGTTTCTAACTGTTCGGACGGTTTTACCGTGATCTTCCGTTCTTCAATGGTCATGGTTTGGTTTCGTCCTTCTGACCCCAGAGAGGCGAGATAGCATTCTCTGGCAGCTACTTGATCTCCTTTGACTTCACCTATTCCATGCTCGGTGGGGAATTTGAGGAGGAGGTGATATGTGGAAGTTACGGCCCGTAATCGGTTGAGGGTTGGTCGTCCAATAATTGCGTTGTACGCTGAGGGGCAATTGACGACGAGGAAGTCGACGGTCTTGGAGACTGTCTTTGGATGAGTACCTACCGTGATCGGTAATGTTACAATGCCGACTGGGCAGACCTTGTCTCCTGTGAATCCCACGAGTGGTGCATCCATGGGGCGTAGCTTTTCTTTGTCGATCCTCATTTGTTGATAAGCTGGGAGGTAGAGTATGTCAGCCGAGCTTCCGTTGTCTATCATTACTCGTCGAGTGATGAAGCCGGCAATATTGACTGTTACAACGAGGGCGTCATCGTGCGGCTGATGAGTCCCCCTTGCATCTTCTTCGCTGAAAGATATAACCTGATCATCGAGGCGGATGTTCTTAGGAGGCCGTTGGACGACCATGACGTTATGCACCTGTCGTGCATACGCTTTTCTCGAGGCTCGTGATGTTCCTCCTGACGCTGGTCCTCCAATGATGGTTCTAATTTCTCCTACAGGCCCAGGCCTATTAGGTTCCGCCTGTTCCCTTTGTGCCTGGGGCTTTGCTGGACGGGTGTTGGTTGGACGGCTGACGTACTTTTGCAGTTTTCCCTGTCGGATTAGTGTTTCTACTTGTTCCTTTAGGGCCACACAATCTTCGGTGAGATGTCCATGATCCCTGTGGAACCTGCAATACAAGTTTTTTGGTCGGTTGTTAGGATCCGAGCGTATCTTACCTGGCCATTGAAGCGAAGGGTCGTCTTGTATCTGCAAGAGGAGTTTGTCGATAGGTGTGTTAAGAGGTGTGAAGCTGCTGAATTTCACAGGAGGTGCGGTCGTCCGTTTACGTTCCGGGGTTTCGCTGAATTTCGGAACCTTTTGTTTGGCGGGCTCAGGTTTACGATCTTCAGCTTCCTTACGCCTTTTCGGTGGTGGGTCGTCCATAGCCTCTAGGGCATCTTCTGCGTTCATGTGTTTTGTGGCTTCGTACATAAGTTCTGACATTGTTTCTTGGGGGTCCTTGCAGAGTTCGTAAAGGAAATCCCCTTTTCGCAGACCCGCCATGAAGGCTGTTACCGTGACGTCTTCTTTCGGACGATCGATCTTCATTGCTTCTTCATTGAAGCGGTGTACGAATGTCCTTAGCGATTCTCCTTCCATTTGCTTGACGCTGAGCAAGTGAGTGGGCAGTCGTCCCCTTCGTTGGCTGCCAATGAAATGATCGATGAACGCACGGCTGAGCTGGACGAATGAACCGATTGACTCTGACTCAAGCTTGTTGAACCACACTCTCGCAGATCCCCTCAGTCCCAGGGGGAATGCACGGCACATTACTTTTTCGGGGACGGCTTGCAGTTGCATAATCGTCTTAAAGGCTTCCAGGTAGTCGAATGGGTCTTTGGTCCCATCGAAGTTTTCTAGTAATGGTACCTTAAATCTGGATGGGAGTGGGAAGTCAGCAATACTCGGGATGAACGGAGAATCGGCCCGGTGTACAAGGTTGTCCAGGTTGCGAGCGGCTTTCGCCCTCAGGCTGTTCTTCATGTCCCCCATTTGTTTCCTCATTTCTCGCAATTCTTTCTCTAAACGTGCCGTTTTGTCATCCGGATCTCTTGAGGATCGTTCTGGATGATCAAGTCGTCTAGATGAGCTTCCCCGTCTGTCTTCTCGTTCAGGCTGCTTGGACGACCTGTCTGGTCGTTCTGGCTGTTTGGACGACCTCGTTGTTTTAGCTGTCTTATGTTGGCTAGGTGGAGCGGAACTTCTTGCGCTTTCCGCTCTGTGCCTGCTCCGGGGCGGAGTTCTCTCAACTTCGCCGTCCCTACGACGAGTGACTTGGTGGCTGTCATCTTCCTGGTCGTTCGACCTGTTTCCGCCCCGCGGAGGAGGTTGGTTGTTGTCGTGGGGGGCTGGGGGCCCCTTCCTGATGGCCTGCCATAGCTCTTGATTCTGACGGGATGTTTCTCGAGCGAGGTCCTGAATGCTGGTGGCGATGACCTGCATTTGCCTCTCCATCGGAGTCTTGGCGGGGTCATTACTGGTTCCGTCGTTGAGAGCTCCCTCCATGATCGTTATCGACCTGTACGCGGCCCTTTTTGCTCTAAGAACGACAATGGCTCACTATGTCGTTCCCACAGACGGTGCCAACTGATAATGCTTAAAAAATCAGTGGGCTCGCGAACCGATCAACCCGAATGGACGATGCCCTCTGGACGAACGAATACCTGCAAAACAAAGAAACAAGTAAAATGATGCACCGGTGGTGGTCCGGGGGGAGCCTCCGATGCTTAAGTTAGTAAAGAGTGTAATGATTTGGAGAGTATAGGGGTGAGTAATAGAGTGAGTAGTGAAAAAATAATCTGTACCTTTTGTCGTGGGTGAGGGGCTTCTTTTATAGTGTGTTCAGGCCTAATGACCGTTTTAGGAGTTTTTAATGTCAGCCTTGATTCTTGCTTGTAGTTAATAGGATTTTGAATCACGGTTGTAACGCATTAGCCATTTATTGAGGGTAGCTGGCGTTACGTTCGCCCGATATGCGTGATTTGGTAACGGACGATCGTCAGCGTTTAGACGACCGTCAAGTATGAGGATGCCGTTCGTCCATCGGGTATATTTGGTGATATCAGATATTATTATCCCACATTGGAAATAGTTGGAGTGGATAATGGGTTTATAAGACAATGGGCAATCTTTATCTCATAAGGCGTATTTTGAGATTGAGTTAGGCTCATTGGACTTTAACATGGTATCAAAGTCACCCCTTGGGTGTTGGGCAAACCTCCCCCTATTGTTTGTCCACGTGTTAATGATCATGTCACACGTGAGGGGGCATATTAAAGTGAGAGTCTTGTCCCACATTGACCAAGTCACACGTGAGGGGGCATATTAAAGTGAGAGTCTTGTCCCACATTGACCAAGTATTCTTGGGTTGTGCAATTAATAAGTCATTGGCAATCCTCATCTTTTAAGGCATCTTTTGAGATTGAGTTAGGCCCATTGGATTTTAATATGATCAAGTCAAAGTTTGAAAAGAAAATCGGTGTTGCAGTCCATTGGACTTTAACATGATCAAGTCAAAGTTTGAAAAGAAAATCGATGTTGCAAGATTTCAGACGATTGCTTATAATTCTGAACTCGGGAAGGCCTTGAAGTACTCCTTAAAAGTATATTGCTTTGTCTTCGAAATGGTACCCTTGATTTTTCGAGAAGCGGCCCAGATTGAGAGGAATCACGCACATGAAAATCGTAGAGCCATAAATGCAATTCTAACTTGTTTGCGAGAAACGAAATTCGTGAGGCCATAACTTTTGATCCAGATCTTTGATTAATGCAAACTTTGTACCATTGGAAAGTTATATTCGTAAAATTTCCAATGCCGCTTTGTGGAGTAAAAAGACGTCTAACAAGACGCACAAAGTTAAGGGAAAAATAGAAAGTGCTCGAAACCATTAAAAAAAAGAAAAAAAAGAGAGGGATTTTGTCTCGTGACGAAAACAAGCTTTCATGCATTAATCATGTTCTATGCTTGATGGGTTCATCACCCAAAAGACGGACGACAGTAACCGCACCGCGGGAATGACGACCGTAAACGATCGTCCAAAACAGAACCACGACGTTACTCGGGACATCGTCAAAGTCTCCACCCGAATCATCAAAGAGACGACGAAACGATCGTCCAAACCTATCGTCCACCAAGATGAACAAACGCAAGGACGACTCTAAGGTCGTTATTCTGTCCACACAAACCCCCATACAAGTACTAAACGGCCCACTGATGGTCACCGTTACAAACAACGAAGTAAATGAACTTAATTACCCATTAATGACAGTATCCCCGAGATATTGTAACCGCCTTTATAATAGCCCTCATTTAAGTCCAATAAAGAGGGAAGTTAAGAGGGATCCAACGACTATTTTCTGGGTCATCTATATAAACCACCAGCCAGAAATGCACAAGGTACGCACACTATTAGCCTAAACACTTTTACTTATCTGATAATCATTCTCCCCAAATTCTTGACAAAGGCATCGGAGGAACTTTGGCCGGCACCCCACCGGTGCATTCCTACCGTCGTCATTACCTTCTTGTTGTTTCAGGTCTTCTGTCAGAGAAAGTACTACGAAGGACGACCGTGCTGATTTTTGCACATCATCAATGCTCATTGTGTTTTTCTATAAATCGAGACCCTCTCCCTTCGTTTCAAACATGGCACAACTTTCTAGGCCTCTCTCCCTTTGGTTTTCTTCACTAAATTATGCTTTGGACTTCTATCCACGAAAATTTTGGAAAGCATTTTCCGAAACTCTAGTGGTATGCTCTCTTTTTCTCTCTTTTGTTTACTTTTAAACTCGCATGTTCGTTTAATCATTTGGCATGTCGCCCAATACCCCTACTTGGCCCTTCGTTTAAATATATATATAATTTTTTTAGAGAAAGGTAAGTAAATTTCATTAAGGGGAAGAATCTAGGAGTAACAAATGTTACAGACTCCAACAAAACATTCGGGACAATACAATGTTGTACTCTACGAGCTAACGCATGGGCAACGACATTCCCTCTATGTTTCACATGCAAAAACGAGTAACTGTAGAGATTGTGAGCAAGATTCTTGGCATCTTCAGTGAGGATGCCAAATGACGCCCGAGAGTAGTTATATCTATCGAGGGCTTTTGTGATAATCACTAAGTCACCTTCAAACTTTGCTTTAGTAAGGCCCAGTTCTAGGGAAAAACGGACGACACGTATAGCAGCCATGGCTTTCATAGCTACAACGAAGAAAGGGAATCTTACTTTCTGTGAGTGAGTAGTGATAACATTACCATTGGAATCCCGGACCACCACCCCTATCCTGCTTCAGATGAGTTCCTGAACACAGCTCCATCGTAGTTGACTTTGAAGCGGCATACACGAGAATGGTCTAAATATGGTCGACGGTTTTATTTTTTTTCTAAATATGAAATTTAAAATATGTTATGATTATGTTTATATATGAAAATATATGTTATCCCATTTAATGAAAACATGATGTGACAAGATTATAATTGAGGGGTGTAAATGTTTGAGGTTTTATAGGGAATTCTTATAGAATTTAAATTCACTTAAAAAATGTATATTAGAATAATAATGTAGAAAAATGTGGGCAATTAAAAACTTATTTGGTAACATTAGAAGTAGTCAACAAAACTTAAAAACTTTTATTTATGTACAAAGGATTGTGAAAGTTAAAAATTTTCTAAGTTTTTCTTTCAATGAATTATCTTATAATTGATAGAAAAAAAAGAGAGAAGAAGAACGAGGAACGAAGTTAAATATGAAGCTTCAAAAAAAATATAAGAAATACTAAAATTAATGAGCCTGTTTTGAAGGAAGCATCAATGCTTTGTTTTCATGATAATATTTTATTAATTTTCAAGATTTCTATGTGTGTTATGATGCACAATAGTATGGATATTGGCTTTTATGATGGTGTTTTGACTATGGATTGTAGGCTTGTTTTGGCTTGTTAGGCAATTTTGTTTTGTAACTATGAATGTAGAATTGTCGGGTGATGAAGTTTTGGATGAAGGCAATAAACTAAAAGAATTTTTTATGACTTCTTTTTCTTTTTGTAGTAATGAGTTGTCAGTTTTTGTATATATATATATATATATATATATTTTCTTTCCAAATTTCCATAAATTTTAATTTTCTTTCAACACCATTCAAATGCAAAATTTATTTAGTTTTTCTTTAAGCCCAATTGTATAGTTAGTGTAATGGGCCGCCTCAAAGTTGAATAGTATAAAGGTATTGGCTATAAGGTCGGCTCCCCAAAAAGAGACCGCTGATTTATTGGGCTTCAAGATAAAAAAAACGTTAAAGCGCCACAAACAGTGGCATTTTGGTGGTTCTCGCTTAATAGTTAATACACCCTTAAATCTTAATCCCTATTCCCTAATACAAAGTTACAAACAGACACCAGCTGGGCATTTTGTCCAAACGTTAATCAAACTGAGCTTCATCTTAAACTGTTACTCACAAAATTCAGCACTCTCGAAGACCGATGCTCCACCGCGATCGATCCCTCTCTCTGTCTCCGTCTTCTCTGCTCCGGCCGGTGTCTCTCTCTCTCTCTCACTACACCAACTCCAGTACACTCTTTGAAACATTCTCAAATTTTAATTTTAATTGTTAGTTAGGGTTTCTAGTTAATTAAGGTTGATTTTTAGTTAGACTAGAAATGGATTCTAGGGTTTTCTTTTTTCTTTTTTTGATCGGTTAGGGTTTGATAAAACGAATGGAACCTATCTATAACTCTTACTATTTTTATCTAATCTGGTGAGTTGTTCTTCTTTTGAGGATTCTCATTCTTTATCTCTTGTATCAGTAGGTTTCTGGCTTCTTGATTGTTATCCTTGACAATTAAACTTTGTTTTCTGTAATATCATTTTTTTTCTTTTACATTTTCTAGGTTCTAAGTTCTAACCCTCAAAATGAAACAAAACAAAGAGGATTGGAATAGAAATTTTAGTTTTGATTTTCTGGTTTGAAGAACTACTCAAATTTCCAAAATCAAACCCTAAATAATAACCCTAGATATTAACTGAAAATCAACCCTAAATAATAATTAAAATAAAAATAAAAATTTGAAAATGGTTCAAAGAGTGTACCGGACTTGGTGTGGTGGAGAGAGTGACACCGGTTCCTAGAGTCGGAGAGGACGGTGACAGAGAGAGAGGCATGGATTGAGCACGGTCCAAGGGGGAGAGAGGAAAAACATATTGATGATAATATATAAAAAATATATTCCCACTGTACCTGTACTTCTAAGATTTGTCGTACCGCCGTATTGTACCGGTACCAGTATCCATGCTTCTTAGGTTTTCTACAAGTACATCTGTGATAAGCATTAGATATAACTTTTGCCTTATAAAGGAAATAAAATAAGATCACTGATGTGAAATAATATGAACAATTCTTCTTCTTCTTTGTTTTATTTTTATTTTTATTTATTTTTTTTTAAAGTTTTGTGAACTATTTTAGGTTGATTATGTACCTGGTCTATATTATATTCATATGATAAATTTTAGTTTTGATACCTATCAAATTTTTTTATACCTATCTAAAAGATAAATTTTAGTTTTGATTCATATAATTATTTGGAATTGTAGAAAATATTATTGATTTTCCATGCATTCAAAACACCGGAAAATGTTTTCCAGCTCATTTTCAATGTTGCAAACAAACACCGGAAAACAAATCAGTTTTCTAGAAAATATTTTCTAGAAAACAATCATTTTCTAAAAAAAAACGTTTTCCGTCGAAACCAACGGAACACAGTTGACACTCAAAGTCGCTCTATGTGACTGACTCTCATCAGGAAAACGGGGGTATTCATTTAATTTCCTTCCACTGAATAAAATATTTTTTTGCACACATACAGGTGATTGGTTATGGCTTTCTCTGGTGCAACAAAGCGCTCTGGCTCTCTCGGTACAATCCTCTACAGTAATCTGCTGAATAGTGGTTGTGCCTCCCAATCCCAAAAATCATGCGGCCTCACGAATGCAATCACTTCTGTAGGAACCATTTCTGATATTGGCCTTCGACTCCTTCCAAATTTATCGGTTAGTTTCATAATCCCTTATGGGTTTTGTTATCACTGGTCTTATTACTGGCTGCAATGCATGATGCATCTCGTTTTATTGGGTACTGTGGGTACTTTTGTGCTTTTTGAGATGGGAATTTTGAATTGGTTGATTTATCTTGTTGGAAAAAGTTTAGCTATGTTTGTTGAGGGATTTGATTCTATTAGTCTTTGGCTAATACTTACCTTTATTCTTAAAGGTTATTATTGTTGTTTGTTGTAATTTTGACTTAGCACGAAATAACAAGCTTGATGATAAAACAATTTTTTAGCATGATCTCTTGAAAGCTAAGTAAAGGATTTTGTAGATATTGGCTGTCATCATTGAAAATATGATTGATAGCACAAGGATGCTAAAAAGTTTGTTCTATGGAATAGACTTTCCTTTTCGCCTAGCTGACACAAGACAGTGTCGTTTAGATAATGAGTTTGGAGAATAAAGGATCATGTACCTTGCCACATAGTTTTTTTTTTTTTTTTTGGGGGGGGGGGATTAGGACAATGAAGCTCCACCAAAAATGGGATTTATGAGTCAACGAAGTCGTTGAGGGATTTAGGATTTGATGTGTCTGTCACTCTATTGAGTTTGTTGAAGGTTGGGCATGGTTAGGTTGATAGAAGGGCTTCAAAATGGAGGTCATGTAAATGGCCAATGTGGTAAAGAAAGACCTGAGGTTGGAGGAGAAGAATGTGGTGGAGGCAATGTAGCAGACCATTTTAGGATTTGGGAGATGCCCAAAGCTCACGCACTCTCTTCTACATCCAGGATGAAATTCTTACAGTGGGTTGGAGATGGTTGGTGAAAAGTGAGGTCATGTTGCTGGATGTTGTCTCAACCATTAATTATCATATATAAATCTTTTAACAATTAGTTAAGATGAAATTCATTTCTTTTTCTTCTTTTTTTATCTGTTATTATTCCAAACGCTTGAATTCAACTCATAAATCAATTGAACTAAATTCTATTAATAGAATTAAATTGAATTTGATTAATGATTTTATTGTACTTATAAAAAAAAATTATAGCAAATGGACTAATAGAGGTCACCAATTTATGATTTGGTATCCATTTTATTTCCATATGTCCTCTTTCTGTTCTCTGCCTAAGCAAAGTTGTTCAAGTAAGCTTAGATTCGGTTAAGGCTTTAGATATTCAAGGTTCCAATAAATTAAAAATATAAGATTTCTAAATTGTGAAGATTTTCTTTTCCTGGATTTTATTCTCATTCAAGTGGAAGATTACATTTTTAGTGTTATTTTGGTGTCTTCTGTGTGCAGTTTCATGGTGTACGTGTCCAATGCATTAACATTGGAGGAGGAAAAGGGGAAATTCCAGACAACAAACGCCTACAAATTTCTCTTCAGCACATTCATGGAATTGGCCGCTCCAGATCTCGCCAAATTCTCAACAAGCTCAGCATTGAGAACAAACTTGCCAGGGAGTTAACAGGGAGAGAACTCTATGCTCTCCGTGAGGAACTCAATAATTATATGTGCGCGCATGAATTGGTAAATCTCTCTTCCTCTCTCTCCCTTAAGAAGCTTGGGAGTGTTTAGCAAATGGGGATTCAGTCATAGTTTTGATGCATTAAGAAAGATAAATTAACTCAATTTTAAACTAGTTTAGACTTATATGCAGCTTGTTTAGATATTCAATAGTAAACAAGTTTTGGTGTATGACAAACCAAGGATTTGGTTTATTCTTGCTCTAATTTTCAATGCAAGGATATCAAACAATAAAAGTTTAAAATTTATTATGTTATTCACAAAATTTGATTTTGGGTTTTCAGAACAACCAAGTTTCAAAAGATATATCGAGATTGATGGCGATTCAGTGCTACAGAGGGATAAGGCATAGTCAGGGGTTGCCTTGTAGAGGACAGCGCACACACACCAATGCTCGGACCTTGAAGGGTAAGGCGATTCCTGTTGCAGGAAAGAAGAAAGCTTAACTGTGAGGGATTCATCTTGTTTCTTGAGTTTTGGCATATGAATCATATGGAGTTTTTTTGTTTTTCCAATTAAACTCACCGCGTACATTTTCTAGGTATTTTATTTGTTCTCTTTCTAAATTTTTGGTTCCTTGGGATATATGCTATACTATTTTCATGTCCTTGATGAGTGGTAATTTTCTCAAGTCATAATTTCGATGCTTCCAAAATGGTTAGCATTTGTTTAGCGTGGAAACACATGGGGTGGTCCCTCTAGCTGGCCGATGGTCTTCGGGTGGTGATACCAGACTTTCTCCCTCCACCATGGTCATGGGTGGGTAGTTCTTTCGACGTGCCAGTTCTGATACTGCCGAAGTTGGTTCCTAGGCCTTCAGATGACGTTGTCGGGGGAGTGGAAGAAGAGCTCACTGTTTCTAATGTCGTTTCAGTTGGGTTAGAGTTGATTCCAGTGCAAGGTCTCTGAATCCGATTGTGGCCGAAACCTCTCTCATTGATTTGCCCTCTTATTGAAGACAACCATTCCACTATAGCGGATACAACAAGAATTGGGTTTTACCAAAATTCCCCTTCTGCTTGGGTTATGGGTCAGATGAAAGAATTTAGGGAAATGGTTGGGACTTCATATGAGGGTTACGAAGCTGAGGTCATGGCTCTCCTACAAAAGATTGAGCTACAAAGACCACAATAGAGGGCCAGAGATCCAAGCCAGTACCGAGGAAGTCAATCAGCCAATAGGGGACTGTGAGAACTGCGGGTCCTGCAAAGTTCAGTTAACTATGACTCCAAGTTGTCTGATAGTCGTAGAAACATCAGGAAAAGGGTAATGATGTTGTCTCTATGAATCTGAAAATTGTATCTTGGAACATTCGTGGTTTGAATGACAAAGATAAGCGCCTTTGTGTGCGTAATTTGATCAGAATGTGGAAGGCTGACATTATTTGTCTTCAAGAAACAAAAATGGCAGACATCAATCGGCGGTGATTCAATCTTTATGGGGTAATCAACATGTAGATCGGATAAGTCTAGGATCGAATGGTGCTACTGGGGGGATCCTTTTGATGTGGGACATGAGGGTTTTTGAGAAGGTGGATGAAGCGGCTGGCTATTATTCGTTGTCATGCAAATTCAAAAATGTCCTAGATCAGTTTGAGTGGATTTTTACAGGAGTCTACGGTCCTAATTTGGACAGTGATAGGGGTATGCTTTGGGAGGAATTGGCAGGTTTGTTAAGTTGGTGGGACGTTCCTTGTTGTATTGGGGGTGATTTCAACGTTGTTCGTTTCCCAAGGGAGAAATTTGGTATGGCGTCTTTCAATTATGCTATGCATGAGTTTTTTGATTTCATATTTGATTGTGGTTTGATGGATATTCCCTTAGAAGGAGGTTCCAGCGATGTCCAGGATTGATAGGTTTTTGTTTTCTCCGGATTGGGCTGATCATTTTGGACTTGTTAATCAGCAGTGATTGCCTTAGTTGTTATCTGACCATTTTACTATTTGTTTGGATTGTGGTCGAATAGGTTAGTGGTAAAAGCCCTTTTCGGTTTAAAAATATGTGGCTGAAGGTGGACAAATTTGTGGACCGGGTTAGGGAATGGTGGGCTTCGTATTCATTCCTAGGCTCTCCAAGTCATATTTTAGCCAGTAAGTTAAAAGCTTTAAAGATGGATTTAAAGCAGTGGAATGTTAATGAGTTTGGCAATGTTCATTTCAAACATCAAAAGCTGTTACATTCGTTGCATGAGTTGGAGACTGCTGGTGAAATGGAGCGTTTTATCTGAAGTTGAGAAGAATGAGAGGATTCGTTTGATCAATGATCTTGAGACGAATATCTCTTTGGAGGAGATTTGTTGGCGTCAAAAATCTCGGGTGACATGGTTAAAGGAGGGAGATAAAAACACCAAGTATTTCCATAAGGTTGCCAACTCCCATAGACATCACAATTCTATTCGTCATTTATCCATCAATGGCGTTCTCACAACAGACCAGGAGGCTATAAAGGCTGAGATTTCCGGATTCTATCAACACTTATATATTGAGGATACCACCTGGAGGCCGTTGCTGGATGGTTTATCCTTTTCTTCAATATCTCCAGAAGAGGCTTCCTGGTTAGAAAGACCGTTTGAGGAGGAAGAAATATGTAAAGTGGTAAGCAACATGAATGGTGACAAAGCTCCTGGTCTAGATGGTTTCCCTGTGTCTTTCTATCATGCTTGCTGGCCTATATTGAAGGGAGATGTGTTGGCTGTCTTTTTTGAGTTTCATGAGTATGGTTCTTTTGTCCGAAGTCTGAATGCTACTTTTCTATCACTTATGCCAAAGAAGACTATTGTAGTTGAGGTTAAGGACTTCTGGCCAGTAAGTTTGGTGGGTAGCGTGTATAAAATTTTGGCGAAGGTTTTAGCCAATCAATTGAGCATGATATTATCTGCGGTTATCTCCCCTTCACAAAATGCTTTTGTTCAAGGTCGTCAAATTACGGATTGGGTGTTAGTAGCAAACGAATGTCTTGATACTAGGTTGAAGGAAGATCTATCGGGGGTAATGTATAAGTTAGACGTGGAAAAGGCATATGATCATGTGAACTGGAATTTTCTTCTTTATTTGCTGGAAATATGTGGATTTTCTCTGAAGTGGCGAAGGTGGATTTCTTATTACATTTCTACTGTTCGTTTTTCAATTCTTATAAATGGAGGCCCGAAAGGTTTTTTTGGGAGTTCTCGTGGTCTTCGTTAAGGAGATTCTCTTTCCCCTCTTCTCTTTGTGATTATTATGAAGGCTTTGAGCAGAATGATGTCTGAAGCTATTGTAAGGTGGCTTCCTTTCGGGTTTCCAGGTGGGTTCTAGGGATATTGATTTGGTTCATGTGTCTCACTTTCTATTTGCGGATGATACTCTAATTTTTTCTGATGCAAATCCTACACACATTTTGGACAGCTTGGCGGCTATATTGGGATGCAAAATAGTTCAGCTTCTGATGAGTTACTTGGGTCTTCCACTGAGAGCGAATTTCAAGTCCAAATCTATATGGGACCTTATTTTGGAAAAGATGGAAAGGAAGTTGTTTGGCTGGCAACGTATGTATCTCTCTAAGGGAGGTCGGGTTACTTTGATCAAGAGCACTCTCTCTAGTCTTCCAACCTATTATCTTTCTCTTTTTCCTATTCCTAAGTCGGTGGCCCTTCGTATTGACAAAATTTAGACGGATTTTCTGTGGGACGGAATAGGTGAAGGAAAGAAATTCCATCTGGTTAATTGGAATTAGGTGTGTCAGCCTCTCAAGTCTGGTGGTCTTGGTTTTCGAAATCTCAGATTATTTAACCAAGTTTTGTTGGGGAAATGGCTTTGGAGATATGAGAATGAGGCGGATGCATTTTGGAGAAAGCTTATTTTCTCTAAATATGGTAATTCGCATGGTGATTGGACCATTAGAGAGGTACTTTGGGCCTTATGGGGTCAGTCCTTTGGAAGCATATTAGAAAAGATTGGGGGCATTTTGTTAGAACATTTGCATTTTGAGGTGGGGGATGGTTCCAAGACTAGGTTTTGGACCGATATCTGGTGTGGGACTTGCAGCCTCAAGGATGGATTTCCTGAGTTATTTTGCATGGCAAGGAATAAGGAGGCTCTTGTAAGGGATCATATTCGCTATCAAAATGGGGTGTGTCTTGGGATCTTAATTTCACTCGCCATGCTTAAGATTGGGAGCTCGAAGCTATATCTTCCTTCTTGGAGTTGCTTTATTCAAGCTCAGCTAAAGGTCATGAGGAGGATAGAATGTGTTAGAGGGGGGTTTCAAAAGATGGATTCCAGGTGAAGAATTATTATAAAATTCTTTTATCTACTGCTGGCTTTTTAGTTCCTTAGAAGAGGATTTGGAAAACTGGTGCCCCTTTGCGTGTGGCATTCTTTGTTTGGGCTACTGCTTTGGGGCATATTCTCACCATTGATAATTTGAGGAGACGACATGTTATTGTGCTTGATTGGTGTTGCATGTGTAAGGAGAGTGGTGAGTCTATCTCTCATTTGTTAATGCACTGCTCGGCTGCGAGGGAGGTTTGGCTCATCATCTTTAACATTTTCGGTTCCCAATGGGTGATGCCAGGTGGGGTTTTAGATCTCTTATCTTGCTGGGGGGGATAGCAGCCATAGTGTCAGAATTCGGAAGTTGTGGGACATGGTCCCTCTTTGCGTGTTTTGGTGTCTTTGGTGGGAGAGAAATACTAGAAGTTTTGAGGGGATGGAGCGAAATCTATTGGAAGTTAAAGGGACGGTTCTTTGAACTCTTATGGACTAGTGTAAGGCCACTAGAGTATGTCTTTCTCTTCTGTTTTTGATTTCCTAGATTCTTGTATTGCTTGAGATGTATTTTTTTGTTATGTACACTTCCTGTGTACATTTTTATTCTCTTTTGTAATAAAATTTCTTATTTATTGATCAAAAAAAGAAAAAAGTTTAATATTCTTCTTAGACTAGGCTTAGAAGAGAGTTTGGATAAGTTTGATAAGAGTGGGCCCCATTTGTGATAAGGGGTTTAACGTATATAGAGTAAAACAAAAAGTGTCAGTATCCATACCACATCGTTAATGTGGGTGCAAAGAATGATGCATGATGTATTATAAAATGAATAAAAATATTAGAAAATGATCTTTTTTGGGAATTCTTGACAAAAATATTTATTTCTACTTTAAGAAATTAATTATAATATAAACTATAAAGGACCTACTACAGATACTAACTTATTAAGATAGTAAGATATGAAATTTTGTGCAATATCAACATGACTAAAACCAACACAAAGTGTACAAACAGTAAAGTTTTATCTTTATTGTTTAAGCCTAATTGAATAGGTAGCCTCATACAATTACAAACTTAGAGAGGTTTAAAAGTTCAAAAAGGATGGGCATGGCATGGCACAGGCAAGTCTAAATTTGTAGCTTAAGCCTATTATAAAATTCAAGAGAATTAATTTCAAGTTTTTATTTTCACTAAAATTTTATTTTGCGGAAACTAATGTCAGTTTTTGAAATCCTTTATATTATGTGGTCAGTGTAAAATATATTGGTTTGCCATTAAGAACCTTGTGACTCAGTAGCATTATCCAGTTTCAAGAAAGAGAAACTGTATTTGAATCTCTTTTTCTTTTGTAAGGAAACAAAATTGTTATTAGTTGAAGGAAAATACTTAATTACAAAAGGACTTTTGATATCTATTAATAGAGAGTGGGTGCAAAGAAATTGACCCTTTGACTCTATGAAGTGTTTCGTTCTTGGGCTAGTATATTATAAACGAAGGATAATATATACAGGGGTTTTCTGTGACCTAAAATCTGGTCAGAATAACTTTTAATCTATATAAAACCTACAAACATGATGTTCACACCCTTCATTAGAATATTTTCGACATTGTTTCACATTATTTTAATTAAGATTAAATTTTATAAGGATCCCTATAAAAACTCCTATATTTACACTATCCTTTACAATATCACCGTATATTATCTTTAAATGGTATAATAGATAATTTCATATATAAACATAATTATAATAAATATTTATTAATAACTATCAAAATTATCAAATTTCATAGTTATTTTTTGATGAAAAACAATAAATATCAAATTTCATAATTAGATGACAAAAAGAAAACAAAAAAAATATTTTTGTTAAACATTTCCGTGTGTTACACGTGTTACTCACTAGTTTTTAATAAAGAAACGGAATACAATTTTTTCAACATAAAATATAAATAGATAAGAAGAGAAATGGTAATGAATGGAGGGAAAAAAAAAAAAAAAAGAACCAAAAAGTATATCGTAAAATAATATAGTTACATTTTTTTTTCTTTATAATAGGGAAATACAAATTCATCCGTTTGGTTTTGTTTTCAGTTTATAGTAATTTTTAGAAAAACAAAACCTACAAACATGATGCATTACTGGTTTCGTCTTCCCTGAACTAAAAATAAATGATTTTTTTAAAATATATAATTTTGTATTTTTTTTTAAATATATTGTTTAAGAATAATTATTTGAAAACAATTTTTATAAACACACATATTATTTACTTTGTTTATTGTTTTTAGAACATAGTTAAATTACAAATCAGTTTGTAGTCCAAGGTTAAAAACCTAAAAAAATAAAAAATAAAAATCAAGTAGTTCGCATGGCTACAAATATTTAAATATTTCACCCAACAAATCCCAAAGAGGAGTTTAGATTAGGAATGACAATTTGCATCCGACCCGCGGATACCCGATCCGATCCACCCCGTTAGGGGCGGGTTTTACTCGATCCATAGTGTTAACGGGGTGGGGGCGGGTGATGTTTTAAAAACCCGTGCGGGTTTGGGGCGGGGTAGGGGGGATCCTCCCTTGCCCCATACCTGCCCCGAATATAATACATTAATAAAAACTCTTTTATTTTTTTTTAAGTTTTAACCCTACTTAGTTTACTCACATATAAATACTCTCATTAGTTTAAATTGAAATTGTAATTTCAATTTCTTGTTTTTCAACTTAGTGGTTTTTGTAACATTTAGTCATAATATCATTATGAGATTATTATCTTTTTGTGGATTATTGTTTCATTTAAATTGATTGTTGTCATAGATATTTTTTGGAAAATAATAATAATAAGGAATTTATATCGGGGCGGGGTGGATACTCGTGGGTACCCTGTGGGGCGGGGATGGGGGGAAGAAAGTCCCCCCGAGACGGGGTGGGGCGGGTACGGGGTATGGGGTAGGGATAATGGGGCGGGGGCGGGGGATGGGATCCCCGCCCCAAACCCACCCCATTGCCATCCTTAGTTTCAATCTTTTTATACTTAAAAAATGAAGCCACATGTCAAACTACTAAATGTCCCTTGTAAAATTTTGAAACACTTTATTTGTCTTTCATATATGGTATTGAATAATTTCCATTTTGAAAGGTATTTGGTATGGAGTACATTGATGTAACTACTGGATTATCATCGTAATAATAAGTCGTACCTATTTAAGTGAGTTTCAAGAAGCTCTCTCACTCAATAAAAATCCTCATTTCCAAAATGTGTTCTATGCTCTCTATCAATTGCAATTAATTATGTGTCATTTTTAATTTATTTATTTTTATCTAAAGTAACAATATCAAAATCATAAAAGGAAAAGAATAAATTACATGACATGTTATAATTTTTTTTTTTTTAATAATTTGGTAATTGGGGAAGGAGAGATTTTGAGCCTTGAATTAATGTTTAAGTCAGAAACACCAAGAGATTCGGAGTTGAATTATAAAGTTCTTGTCATGACAATGTTATAGTTACAGTTCTAATATATATATGTGTGTGTAAAACTATAAAATTGCCATGGCATATTTAGTTATTTACTGCCACACAACTCGCGAAATATACAAGTAAAAGCGCCATGGTATTACTGATTACAGAATTGTGGAGTTAATTGCATTATTATTTCAACTCTTATGCAGTACTTATGCTTTAAGATAGATTGTTTACATTTTTTGTCGCCTCAGTATTTAGAATGCCTTAAATAATCGCGATCCTGACATCTTAAAATCTCTATATATACAACTAAACGGAATTGATTTTGATATACATATGAAATATGCATATTATGAGATCCATGTGACGTCTGGCTCAATCAGCTTGACTATATCCTTGTCCTAAAGTTCACTGTGATTTCTCTCTTCTATGATAGACGGTTCACAATATTTATTTAAAAGTGCCAGTAACTTAGTTAGTGGAATATACTCTTTTCAAGTTTAATACCACAAGAAAAAAAATTATCTTGGACACATTCCTCTTCTATCTGAATGATGCTGCAGCCTGCATGAGAGATACTTCAATTATCTACAATAGGCAGTAAGTAAATTGTTTACTTTAATTTTCAATTGATGGACTTTTGGCTTGTAGATTGAGGTAAAATATCGAGAGGTTAGGAGTGTGGAAGAGTTCAATAACACTTATTTTGGAACATTAAAATTTCTGATATATTAATTAGTAACTATATTGATATGGCATAAAAAAAAAATACCATTCATTTTTTTCCCGTTATTTAGTGTGTTTAGTTAGAACTCTTCGAACACCTGATTATTCTTATGGGTATGTGTAATCCTTTGTCCCACACCCATTAGACTAATCCCTTAGGATTGATATAATATTAATTCATTCTATTTATGAGTTGTGGGGAATTTATATTTTTCTATATCTATTGGAAACAGATGCACTTTTCTTCTTTCACTTCATAATATACAAAGTTTGAGGTTTGTCAGTACTATGTAGTGCTACATGGTACAACAATTTTCATAAAAAATGATTTGATAGGTTTTAAGGATTCTAATTTGAACTCATATCACTTTATTATCTACTATTCAAAACGTGACACCTTTAATATTGTTGTGAAAGTGTTATAACCATTGCTTTGTTAAATAGCATACAATTTCACATTAATTTGTCCCGACTCTAGGTTAGATACATGGAATGATTAAGATCACTGAGAGTTAATTCTATTTATATATGTCAATTGAATCTTACATCTCTAGTCCAGAGAGGAAAAATAAATAAAAAATAGAACATCACTATTGTCTTAAACTCTAGTTTCTGTTGGATGTGATTAGATTATCAAGTGAGAGAAAAATATTAATTAAGGTAATTCCATCTTAATTACCATGCTAGCATTTTGTTTTTCTTTTCTGTGAAGTAGGAGAATGTCAGTACCATGCCTTTCACATTCTCATTTTGACTAGTTTTAGTCTCAGTAAGTGAAAAAATAAAAATAAAAATAAATATCCCATTCAAATATCATGTATCTATAGATTTTTTCTAACAACATTTTTTTTTTTTTTTTGTAAACTGGTAAAAATAAAAACTAACTTAATTTTTGTTTTGTAGTGTGAGGCCCACAAGATATTGGCACGTCAGATTATGCGGGGAAGGTCCTGTCTGTCCTGTGCGAGAAAACGGTTGTGAAGCTGGTTTTCAAAAATTGACGTTGAAGGAGGACAGACTGTTATCCAACAAGAAAGAAAGAAAAGGAAGAGAATAACGGAGCTCCAGTAATTAGATCAAGACAGAGAATCGTTCAAATACCAAACTAATTCTTCGCCTCCCATAACGGTGTCCCTTTCTCTCTCTCCCTCTCTCCTCCCGCCACGTGTCCCCTCACCTCAACCGTACGGACTCTCCCACTTTTATTCCCAAAAAGAAAAAAGAAAATTCCAATTGATTCTCTTACACACTCTCTCTCCCTCTCTCTCTCTTTCTTTCTCTCTCCATATATTTCTAACTATTTCGGCGCGGCCATTTTGCCTCGTCGAAAACTCGGTACGTTTTTAAATCACATTCTTTCTTTCTCTCTTTCTTAGTTTTCTTTCACTTTTTCTCACCCGAGAAAATTGATGATTTCTGTGTTTTTGGTTTTCCTTTGCTTGTTAATAAAGGCGAAGGCGATATAGAAGCTAGCTAGCTAGCTCACCATTTTGTTCAAGGTAAACAATTAATCATTCAAACGCATGCAAGCTTCATCACTCTCTCAGATTGAAGGCATAATAATCGGTCACATTCAAAGTTTATCAATCAGTGTCGTTTTCTTGAACTTTCCCGCTAAAATTTCTTGATCGCTTAACTCTTGAAGCAATTGAATGTTGTTGTGTATATATATATATATGTCTCGCTTTTTTCATTTTCTTTCAATGATTCGTTTATGTATAAAACGCTGATGCATAGTTTCTGATTTTATGATCTTGAACTATATATCTCTTAACGGTTTTTCTCCGGTCTGTTTGGTTACCGAGAAACCACGGGAAAAGAAGAGAAAGAAAAAAAAAATCGTGAATATATCGATTTTCTCGGCTGCCAAACGAAGCATAAGCAAGTCATGCACGTTTTCTTAAAACATTAATTCATTGCTAGATTTAAAGTATACATGTATATCCGTTTTTAATCTTTGTGAAATTGGCAGGAGCGGGATTAAAAGCTAGCGAGATAGTTTTGACGTGAAATTCCTTGGTGGATCGAGGAATTCACGCAACAATGTCGGAGTCGGGCCAACAGGCCCTGGCGAGGCGGCCGTCTCGTAGCGCCGCCATGACTACCTTCTCGACGGAGGTCTTCGACAACGAGGTCGTTCCTTCTTCCCTTGCCACCATTGCACCCATCCTCCGTGTCGCCACCGAGACCGAAAACGAGCGCCCTCGCGTTGCCTATCTCTGTATGCATGCATTATATTATTTTTTTAAAATTTTACGTGTATATATGTTTTACGTGAAAAAGAGCTTAATTTTTTTCAATTGGTTGTTTTGGAAGGTCGATTCTATGCGTTTGAAAAGGCACACAGGTTGGATCCAAGCTCGAGCGGGCGTGGTGTGAGACAGTTTAAGACTGGGCTTCTGCAACGATTAGAAAGGGTAACACTAACACACACTTTTTTCCTTTTTTAATTTTTGATTTATTCGAAAAGTTAAGTTTCTTTTTTAATCTGTTTTATTCGTTAATTTAATTATTGATTTTTGATGATCAGATGTGGTCAAGCACATTTGGATTGGGTGAAATCAAAATGTTATAGGGTGGTGGACGTTTTAATTGTTCTTAATTATGTGTTTTCTCTCTCCTCTGACTATTTTTAATTAGCCAAAGATTACTAGTAAAATTACTAACGTGCCACTGCATTTGCTGAATTCAAATGGGCTATCGTGTTTTTTCGTTTGCGTCTGAAATCGAATTCACCAATTTCATTAATTTGATTCAAAGTGGTGAAACAATAATTTGAAGCGTAAGGAGAATTGATTGGAGTCTGTTTTTGACTCAGGACAACGCTTCTAGTCTTGCCTCTAGGGTGAAGAAGACAGATGCAAGGGAAATTGAAAGCTTTTATCAGCAATACTATGAACACTATGTTAGAGCTCTTGACCAGGGGGAACAGGCAGACAGGTATTCAAATGATTGTTTTCTTTTGTTTTTGGTTGTTTTGTTTTACTCTTGTAATGGTATAATATTAATATGCTTATTGAATTTTCATTTCCAAATTCTTGACAGAGCTCAACTGGGAAAAGCTTACCAGACAGCTGGAGTGCTTTTTGAAGTGCTTTGTGCAGTTAATAAGACTGAGAAAGTTGAAGAAGTTGCTCCTGAGGTTTGTTCAATTAATAGTTATTGCTATTTTAATTTGTCCTGAAACTGGGTGTTTTGTTGCTGCATTTATCATTCTTTGTTGCAATGTCCACAATTTGATGATGGCATAAGCATGATTGCAATGATATCTCCATGAGCAGATTATCGCGGCTGCCAGAGATGTCCAAGAAAAGACGGAAATTTATGCACCGTATAACATCCTTCCTTTGGATTCAGCCGGGGCTTCACAGTCTATCATGCAGCTTGAAGAGGTTTTTCTTCTACTGTGGTTAAATGACTCCAGAATCTTGTTTTTTGATGCCTAGTTTCCATGACATTCAAGTTTGTTGCATTCTGTTTATACCAGGTTAAGGCTGCTGTGGCTGCCCTGTGGAACACTCGTGGCTTGAGCTGGCCCAATGCGTTCGAGCAACATAGGCAGAAAGCAGGAGATTTGGACCTTCTTGATTGGCTAAGGGCCATGTTTGGTTTCCAGGCATGTTAAGGAATTACAAAAAATATAAAAAGGGATACTGACAATGTGACCTTCAAGAAATATCTAATGCATTTGGTTTATTTTTGTGACAACAGAGAGACAATGTCAGGAACCAGAGGGAGAATTTGATTTTGCTACTTGCGAATGCTCATATAAGGCTTCATCCCAAGCCTGAACCCCTTAACAAGGCATGCACCAATTCTTCAGTTTTGAATTTTAGTTTTGTCTACATTTCAATATTCTAACAAATTATGTGGTTCATTCTTGGGTCACAATCATATATTCTTATTTGTTCTGAGCACCATCTTTGTGAGTAGCTGCCATCTGTATGATTTTCAACTCTTGGACTCTGGTTAAACTGTTCTTGCATTTCTTTTAATTTTTATGCAGCTTGATGAACGCGCTGTTGACGCAGTTATGGACAAGCTCTTCAAGAATTATAAAACATGGTGCAAATTTCTGGGAAGAAAACACAGTTTAAGGTGAGATAAAATAGTCCACAGTTTCAAATTGAGCTTTTAATGCATGATCTGGAACTTATGATGCTAAAATTGACAAATCTCATTTTATATAGGCTCCCTCAAGGACAGCTAGAGATACAGCAGAGAAAGCTACTATACATGGGTTTATATCTTCTCATTTGGGGCGAAGCTGCTAATGTTCGCTTCATGCCAGAATGTCTCTGCTATATATTTCATAATGTGAGTACTGTTCTCATGTGTTTACATTCCCTTCTTGGTCTTTCTCTTATATCAATACAAAATCTATTTGTAGTATTCTTTAAGAATTATTATTATGTCTGTGACACTGATGTAAACTTTACTTTCAGATGGCATACGAACTCCATGGCCTATTGGCCGGAAATGTCAGCATTGTTACTGGTGAAAACATTAAGCCTTCTTATGGTGGGGATGATGAGGCTTTCCTGCGGAAGGTTATAACACCCCTGTACCGTGTAATTGAAAAGGTATGTAATTGCAAAATCATCCCTACTTTGTTCAAACTTCAAGTATGTCTTTCTGATACAGGAGTGTTGCTAATGACATTCCAGGAAGCTGAGAAGAGCCAAAATGGAAAAGCTCCTCACTCTGCTTGGTGCAATTATGATGATCTAAATGAGTATTTCTGGTTCGTATCAATTTTCAGATTGAATGTTAAGATTATAATGGTTGTTTTGGTCTCTTCATTTGATTTGGCATTCCGTTTTTCTTTACATTTTTTCCAGGTCATCTGATTGCTTCTCTCTTGGTTGGCCTATGCGTGATGATGGTGAATTTTTTAAATCAACACGTGATGTCGTACAGGTTCTCTTTATACTTTTTGAGCACACATTACTCAAATTAGAGCATTGGCTCATTTCTTAATTTAACTACTATGCCAGGGAAGGAAGGCTTCTAGAAGAAAACCAGGAAGCACAGGCAAATCATACTTTGTTGAGTCCAGAACATTTTGGCACATTTTTCGAAGTTTTGATAGATTGTGGACCTTTTATATACTGGCTCTACAGGTATTTAATTTCAACCGAGTGGAATTACTAGACTAACGTCTCTTTTTTCGGTTCCTCATATAGTTTGCTTGTGTCAATACTCATATATCTTGATTTGTTTTATTACAGGGAATGATCATTGTTGCCTGGAAAAAGGTTAAACTGGAAGATATTCTTCAAGCGGAAGTCCTACTTGAACTGTCCACTATATTCATCACAGCAGCCATTCTTCGCTTCCTTCAAAGTATGACCTGTTCCCTATTGCCAGAATGCTCATTTTTTTTTTTTTAAATAGCCTTTTTGAATGTTAAGGAGGTTGCATCTCTACTTTCCAAGCATCTTACATCATGAAGAAACTACTTAGTGCTAGAGACAATATTTAAAATTTCGGCGAGATGTCTATAATTTATCCTATTACTTTTAAGAAACATGACTTGTTTAATTTAGATGAGCCTCTAAAGTAGGTAAAATAAGAAGTAGGCAAAAAGAGGAGAGAGAGAGAGAGAGAAGTTGAAAACTGAATTTACATTAATGGTACTTCTAAATGTAAAAAGGACCAATACTATATACATTGTCATTGACATGTTAATTTTTTGATCAACTGATGCAATATTGCACAGTTGCTCTGCTAATACCATGCATGGAATTTTTTCCTTAAAACATCTTTGTGTAAGTGTTGTTTTACCTTTTGTTTTCTTTGAAATTCATTCAACTTTAAGCTTAGTTTTGAATTAAAACAAAAATATCCTGAAGATATACATTATGCTGGAAGCCTTACAAATCTGAATCCAATTGATTCTTGGATCTGATTTGTTGAATACATATGAGTTTCACACAGGAATTTTGCGTAAGAAAGATTTTCAATGCAATATCCAGTATTCAACTGTACTTAAATATTTGAAAATGGTTTTAGATGTTATCTATAGAAAAACTATTTTGAGGACTGGATAGGAACCTGATTTATCTGTCATTTCTGCATTTCATGGTTATTTCATTGTTGTGGAGCCTTCTTTCAAGCGGGTACACCATACACTTCACTTGGTAAAAGAAGACACGCTCTTATATGAGGCAGAAATGTGCACTCAAGGAAGAACCTTACAAACTCCTTTCAGTGCTTTTCCAAAGTTATTACATTTTCTGACTCATTTCACAAATTTCTGAATTAATATTTGACCTTTTCAAGAAATAGGCAGTACCAAATCTTGTTTTTCTAATACATCATTCTGCCTTATTAATTTTCCACTCATTAAATTATGAAATTTGGTGACTATCTGTAGTAGTTGAAAATGTTTGCAACCTGACTTGAGAGTTTATAGAGTTTTAACTAAGAGTTGCACATAAGATCTGAGATTTTGGATGCGGTTGGAAAGTAATTACTTTCTGTATCACCATGAGTAATTCATGGTATTAATTCATCGGAATAAATTATTAAATTGATTGAACTTTTGGGTAGAAAGTAAACATATTATCAATTTTTAGTAGATTTTCTATTGTGTGTCATGAAGAAGAGCTATTATAACCAAATCTTATTAATTCCTTTTTGTCTTCCTTCCTCTCATCTTATGTTCATTTTCCATACTATTCTAAATGTCATCACTCCGAGTGTTAGGTTGGACCCATCTGTCTCTATTTCTGTGTCTGGTAGGCCCACACGTGAGAAGGTGTTAGAGAGTCCCAAATTAGTTAGGTGTGGAGTTCAAGATAAATTTATGTATAGTTGGGACTCTCCGCCTAAAAGATTAAGCTGTAAGAATGTGAGCCAAGAATGTATATCAAGCTCACATGCCCACTAACACTAACACTTTCCACTATAGAGAGAGTTAGTCAAATTTGATATTGCTGTGTTGGATCTTTGCCCTTCTATACCTGCTCTTGCCTTCAGCTGACATGGTAGTTATATTGGAAGCAGTTATTGCATTATGATTCATCTACCTGTATGATGTCTTTTATTTTGTGTACTATAAGTGTGGTGTTCATGATCAGTTTGTCAAATAGAGGTAAGCATTTAGAAATGATTTTTTTTTATTTAATTTTTTTTTTTAGGTACTTTGGACTTTGTTTTGAACTTCCCAGGATATCATCGGTGGAGGTTCACTGCTGTGCTGAGAAATATTCTCAAGATAATTGTTAGTCTTGCATGGGCCATTATTCTTCCAATTTTCTATGTCCACTCCTCTAAACTGGCCCCTGAAAAACTTAAAGACTTGTTGTCATTTCTCGGTGAAGTGAATGGCATTTCTCCTTTATATATCATGGCTGTTGCCATCTATTTGCTCCCAAATTTACTATCAGCTGCTTTATTCATCTTCCCAATGCTCCGACGTTGGATTGAGAACTCAGATTGGCATATCATTAGGTTCCTCCTGTGGTGGTCACAGGTATTTATATTGCCTGCTCTTCTTATCTCCTATGCATTCTTGTGTATATCATATCATCTTTCATTTGTGCTTACCTAAATGTTTAACTGGTAGGAAGTTCTTTGTGCTGTGATTGATATGGTGCTTAAGCATTGCATGACACCAAAAGATGAAAGTAGCTGGGAAAAGTTCACTAAAGATTGTATGAAAATGAAAAAAAAAAAAAAAAAACAGATATTCTGCTATGTTCTCAACTAAGTTCTAGTTGTGGGTGCAAAAGTATGGAATCTATACACATGCTACTAATTGTTATGAAGCTATTAACTTTTTGAAACATCAAGTAGCCTTATTCTAATCACACATTCAAATATATCCTCTGCACGTGAAATAAAGAACCATTACATTTTCTAGTAAACTGATTGTTGAGTTGTGTTAATTTATGTTGAGGTGTACTCTTATATATAAATTCCAGTTTCTCAACCATATTTTAGATAGAAATGAACACAGTCTCTATCCTCCAACTGTTTTATCTTGTAATTGCCGAATCAGAGTATTCCCTCCTGTTTTATGCGATTACGTTATAATGATACCATGATTTAGAATTAACATTTTCCTAACATAATAGGTTAAGCTGAAATTTACTTATTTTGTTTATCCATTGGATAAGATCTAGCATACTATGTCAATCTTGAGCTTATCAATCAAGAGGCTACCCTATTGATTCTGGTCTCACAGCACCAGACAACTTTTTTTCCTCTCGCATAACTCACTTAACTTTATTATTTCCAAAGCTGTAATAAATGCTGTTACATCTCTTGAGTAATATGTTTATTTTTATGCAGCCAAGAAGATATATTGGGAGGGGAATGCATGAAAGTCAATTTTCTCTGATAAAGTGAGCATGATATGGAAACAAACTAAACTTTAATCCAATAATTTACAGTTCTGTATTTCCTTTGTATGGTTAGTTGAATTTTGCTTCATTGTCGAATTAAAATTTCCGATTTCAGGTATACTCTTTTCTGGTTGTTACTTCTGAGTTCCAAGGTTGCATTCAGCTATTTTATCCAGGTATTGGTTGGTCAGTAGTTGATAATTTTTCTATATAAATGAGATATTTGAGGTTGTTGGATTTTCTGATAATCAATTTGTCTCTCTCTTCCCTAGATAAAACCTCTGGTGAAGCCAACACAAGACATAATGAGGATCCATCGTATTGACTATGACTGGCATGAATTTTTCCCTAAAGGTATCGATATGCTATTGCTTGCTTCTTTTCCTGTTTTTAAGCTTAGTTTCCAGTTTTATGCTAATGATTCTCTTGTCAATGCAGCTAAAAATAACTATGGAGCAGTTGTGTCACTCTGGGCACCAATCATCTTGGTGTGTGTAACTGTATCTTTCCCGTGTTTAGTCTGATATTTTGTTACTTTGCTCAGTTTGAGGGGGATAACACCTACTACGTTATCCTTTGGTAATTCATCTCATATTTGTTTACATGTTCAATGCAGGTCTATTTCATGGACACTCAAATTTGGTATGCCATTTTCTCGACTTTATATGGTGGTTTTCTGGGGGCCTTTGATCGTCTTGGAGAGGTGACGGTTTAGAATGCTTTTTTTTTTTCTTCTGTCTTTAATTATTTATGACTCCTCTCATTTTACATGAACACCATCATAGATCATTTTAAAGTGAATTGTCTTCCACGTTATCTTCCATTCATACTTTTGCATTCTTTCTTCGTAAGCATGACAAGCTGGCCAAAGCTAGATTAACTGGATGTTTTACAACAGTACTTGGGTAGCAAAACTAGGTATTAGGGCTCATGATAAGTGAACCTAAGCTTATCAGTATAGTTACATGGACTGTCAGGTTGTACGATTTCCAATATTGTTAAACCCATTTTGATTCATCCCCCACATCAAATTGTGTAGGATCGTAAGAAAATTGCTAAAAAAAGAGAGATTAATTCGTATCCCGACTGCATGATAATCTCAAATTATATCTTCCATTTGGTGAAGTATATGCTGTTTAAGCAAACCAGAGTATGGCTATATTGTCAGAGGCAATGCCATTGGGTTCGTGTTCCAAGTTTCATTGGATGCTCTCTCTCTCTCTCTCTCCTTTCAATTTATAAAAGACGTCCTTTGGCTGGACCTGTTTACTGAACTAAGAAAACTTTAATACATGACCATCATTTTCTTTTAATTGAATTGAATAGCTTAGTCTTTCAGTTCTATCATTTTTACAATTGAGATGGCTCACTTCTTTTGATTGGAAAACCAGGGATTGATTTAATTTAATGCATTCATTAGGTTAAATTATGGTAGTGGTATTGCAACAAGTACTTGGCTTGTTGACTTGTATGTTGTCTTTTGACTTAAACTTTGGGGGCAGTTTGTGTTCATCTTCTTTTCTCTTCTTACAGATACGAACTCTTGGCATGCTAAGGTCAAGATTCCAGTCCTTACCTGGTGCATTCAACACATATTTGGTTCCTTCCGATAAGTCACAGAAAAAGAGATTCTCTTTATCCAAGCGTTTTGCTGAGGTAGCACTTGTGCTTTCAAAATGGTTATACAATAGTATATACCCTTAGTTGAGTGGAGTCATATATGTGTGCAGTATGTTTTTAATTAAAATTCCATGCCTTTATAGATAACGGCAAGCAGGAGAAGTGAAGCTGCCAAATTCGCTCAGTTATGGAATGAAGTAATATGTAGTTTCCGTGAGGAAGATCTATTAAGCGACAGGAAAGGCCCCTCAACCAATTAAGTTACACTATTTTTTCAGCCTAGCTATATTTTTATTCATCTAGCAGTTAAAACTAAACTGGTTCCTTTATAATCCAGGGAGATGGATCTTTTGCTAGTTCCTTATTCATTGGATCCTACCCTCAAAATAATTCAGTGGCCACCTTTTTTGCTTGCCAGCAAGGTCAGCATAATTTGTTTTTTCAAAATTTGTTTTATTTGTTACCTCTTTTTATTGTTGACTGTTTTTCTATATTGA
The DNA here is from genome assembly GCA_907173295.1 of Fagus sylvatica. Taxonomy (NCBI): domain Eukaryota; kingdom Viridiplantae; phylum Streptophyta; class Magnoliopsida; order Fagales; family Fagaceae; genus Fagus; species Fagus sylvatica. The sequence continues at coordinate 14,998,516 of OU015768.1, read as the reverse complement.
AGATTCCAATAGCATTGGATATGGCTGCTCAATTTCGATCTAAAGACTCTGACCTCTGGAGGCGCATATGTGCGGATGAATACATGAAATGTGCTGTGATTGAATGCTACGAATCTTTGAAACATGTCCTGAATGCCTTGGTGGTTGGTGAAACTGAAAAAAGGTTGTTATTGACACCACTTGGTTCCTAATTAATGAAATAATTATCTTCAACTGCTCCTGGTTTCTACAATATTTAAGATTTAAACAAAATTTGATGTTCAGGTGTATTTTAATTTTAAATATTTAACTTTCATGCTGACAGCATTCTCAGAGCATAGGATTTTATTTGATATTCATTTTTATCAAACTTAAATTAGTTAATAGTATAATATATTTGGAAAATGTTTTTAGTTTGTCTGTCTTTTTTGGGTCCTTGAATTCCTCATGTCTCTATTGAACTCCTTTTTTGGATTAAAGAAAAAGAAAGGTTTTGATTAAATTCCTCTACAGTGGATATACTAGTTATATCACAAATTTCGATTATTTGTTGAGTTGCCTGACACCAACTTATTTTAGTAATTGTTGAAGCATATAAAAATTTAGGTTCACATTATCTGATGCAAGATAACACTTGACAGAAGGAAAGTGTTAAGTTTCATATTCTTTTGTTAGTATGAAATTAGTATAAATCAAGAAGCATGACAGATTTTTTCCCATTTTGTATCATTTCTAGAATCTCTAACATCGATAATAATCTAACAGGATAATGGGCATCATGTTTAAAGAAGTTGAAAGTAGTATTTCAAAGAATACGCTTCTCTTAAATTTCAGAATGGGTCCTTTGCCTACTCTTTGTGGCAAATTTGTGGAGCTTGTGGGGATCTTGGTGAGTTTTTACAGAAAATTACTTATCTTGCCTGCAGTTTATGTTTGTTCATGCACGATCATCATATAATAGAAACTTTCCTCTCCCTTTTACCTTGCAGAAAGATGGCGATCCATTGAAGAAAGATAGAGTGGTGCTGTTGCTGCAAGACATGTTAGAAGTAGTTACTCGTGATATGATGGTGAATGAAATCCGGTTGGTTAGCTTTGTTGCAATTGGTTTTCATTTATTTATTTTAGAAGTTTAATGCGAGAATCTAATGATTTCCGTATAAGATAATAATGTTTGCTTTCTCTCATGCAATATATATCTTTCAGTGAACTGGTAGAAGTTGGTCATAGTAGCAAGGACTCTGGAAGGCAACTTTTTGCTGGCACTGATGCAAAACCTGCTATATTGTTCCCTCCTGTAGTCACTGCACAATGGGAAGAGCAGGTATGTTATTTAAAGTTACTTATAGTAACTGAACCATTAATCATATTTAAAGAATTCATATTATATTTCCATAAATTTTTTAATGAAATGACTCAATTTTATTTCTTATTGTGTTTTTTTAGATAAGACGCCTCTATCTACTCTTGACGGTGAAGGAATCTGCTCTTGATGTACCAACAAACCTTGAAGCACGTAGAAGGATTGCATTTTTTACAAATTCATTGTTCATGGATATGCCACGTGCCCCACGAGTTCGTAAAATGCTCTCATTCAGGTCTGATTTATATTTCCCATATATTGGCTTAGAATGTTTGTCAACTCCATTTGTTTTGTTCTTTCTGAAAAATTCAGTCTTTGGAACTATCATTCTTGGTGAAATGCTCTCATGCTGTCATTCTTTCTGAAGCTCATTCATAGAACTTATTTGACTCTTATAGGGAACACCCCCAAAAACATGAGTAAAAGATGTTACAAACTATTGAGTGAAAGAATTTGCTTGGTGAAATTGATTAATACTCCTATGAATTCTACTTGTCTATCTATATCAAGTATTATATTTTCTTGCATATTATAAGAAATTATGAATGACTCGCAAAATTACATTAACTTATTCTTTAAGATACAAACATTTACTTTCTGGGTTTTCCAATACATTATTTCCTGAATAGCAGATGAAGATATTAAGCTTTTGAAATTATTACTCATGTCATATAGTTGCTAAATTATTTTTCTTGCCATTGGCAGTGTTATGACTCCATACTATAGTGAGGAAACTGTCTACTCTAAAGCTGACCTTGAGATGGACAATGAAGATGGCATATCAATCATATATTACCTGCAAAAGATTTTCCCAGGTTTGTGATACTACGAATATCGATGGTAACACTCTGTTCAATGTAGCTTAAATTTTTTTAAAGTGAGATTGGTATTACTAATTTAGAAATCCTGTTGTGACTTCATTAGATGAGTGGAATAACTTCATGGAGCGATTAAATTGCAAAAGAGATAGTGAGATCTGGGTAAATGAAGAGAACATATTGCAGCTCCGTCATTGGGTCTCCTTGAGGGGACAAACCCTCTGCAGGACGGGTATTGATTCATTATAAATTCCATTAATTATATTCTATCAATGTTTTGTCTTTGGTCTTATAAATTTTAGCATTGCAGTTAGAGGAATGATGTATTACCGACGGGCTTTGAAGCTTCAGGCTTTTCTTGACATGGCTGATGAAAGTGGTAAGTTCATAACAACATCTGATCAAGAATGGTGATCATGTGTAAGGCATGGAATTCCTAATGCATTTTCTCCTCAGATGCAGCCTAGTGTCTACTGAAGTATTTATCTTTTGGAGGTGAATTATGTTGGCTTCTGACCCGTTTTATTATGAGCAGAGATACTGAAAGGCTACAAAGCTGTCACAATTCCGTCAGAGGAAGATAAGAAAAGTCAGAGATCCCTATATGCTCAATTAGAGGCTGTGGCTGACATGAAATTCACATACGTTGCTACCTGTCAGAACTATGGGAATCAGAAGCGGAGTGGAGATCGCCGTGCAACAGACATTCTTAATTTGATGGTTAAGTACGTTCTCCATCTGGTCAAGCTGATAGTGTTATGCAGTACAATTTCTTTGAAGATTTTAGTGTTGCACTCAGTTTTTTCAAGAATCTGATTGCCAATCCTTTTTATACAGTAATCCCTCTCTTCGTGTGGCTTATATTGATGAAGTTGAAGAAAGAGAAGTTGGAAAGGCACACAAAGTTTACTACTCTGTATTGGTCAAAGCTGTTGATAATCTTGATCAGGTAATTATCCTTTGAACTCGGAACAGAACACCATATTGATTTACAAAACACTGATCATTGTTGAATCTTTTTTAAAGGAAATCTATAGGATAAAATTGCCAGGCTCAGCAAAGATAGGAGAAGGGAAGCCTGAAAATCAGAACCATGCCATAATTTTTACTAGAGGGGAAGCTCTTCAGACCATTGACATGAACCAGGTTAGCCAATAGAAATTTGAAGCCATCACAGTGACACTATCGATTCTTTGGGCCAACGGTGATGGTTTACATAGTCAATATCTTGCAGGACAATTACTTGGAAGAAGCTTTAAAGATGCGTAACCTTCTGGAAGAATTTAATGAGGATCATGGAGTGCGTCCACCTACAATTTTGGGCGTTCGTGAGCATATTTTTACTGGAAGGTTGGATGAATTATTTTTATTCAGATCAATAATCTGTTTGTTAACATTTGAATCTTGTGCTTATTATTTCTGAAATTTATAAAATCTGCCCTGCAGTGTATCTTCATTGGCTTGGTTTATGTCAAATCAAGAAACATCATTTGTTACCTTAGGTCAAAGAGTACTTGCAAGACCTTTGAAGTATGTTCTCTCTCCTGTGCTTTCCTTCGTGTTAATTATGCATTCCAAGGCAATTGTTTATCAAGTTCTGGTTCATCTTGAACAGCAAGCCAGAATTCATTGATGTATTACATAGTTGAGAATAGAATTTTGATAAATGAATGGTGTTTAATCTCGATTGAGGAGTGGTGATTGTAATTATATATGATATCCGTAGGTTATCAAAATATTTGTCATGGGTGTGCAAAGTATAATTTATTGAGTTTCGTTTAGTGGTGAATTTTATAACCTCTCTCTTGTGTTGCATTTTACCTATCCTTTTTTATTTTTTATTTTATTGGAATGTCCCTTCTTCCCTTTTGTCCATGCTAATTATTTTATTTGGACACAGTTCTTAGTTCTTACAGACTACAAGAAGCTAGGTTGAAATGGCATTAATTTTTTGTTTGCTGTTGTCGAGAAAATTATATAAATAGTTATGATCAGGCAACATTTATATAATGTAACTTAAAATTGTATTGCTTGGTTTTAGGATTCGGTTCCACTATGGTCATCCAGATGTATTTGATAGAATCTTCCACATTACCCGTGGTGGCATCAGCAAGGCATCTCGTGGCATCAATCTGAGCGAGGACATCTTTGCCGGTAGCATTCTTAAAACATCCATTTTCTCAAAGATACATGAAATTTACTTTATTTCTTAACATGCGCTTTTCCTATTCAGGTTTCAATTCAACATTAAGACGAGGGAATGTTACTCACCATGAGTATATCCAAGTGGGAAAAGGTAGAGATGTTGGGCTCAACCAAATCTCACTCTTTGAAGCGAAAGTCGCCTGTGGTAATGGAGAGCAGACACTGAGCAGGGATGTCTATCGATTAGGGCATCGTTTCGACTTTTTCCGCATGTTGTCGTTTTATTTTACGACAGTGGGATTCTATGTCAGCTCAATGGTAATTTTTATTACATGCATTGTCCAAAGTGGGGCAAAAAAAAAAATCAACTACTATAGAAAAGCTTAATTAGAAGTCAATTTTGTTGCACCGTTCAAGTACTACTTCCCAATGAAAGTAAGCCAACCTCAGTAGTTGATTAAGATTTGTTCAGTTGAGCAAATCTAAATGAAAAATGAATTAAAACTTAAAAGAAAAGAAAAAGTTAAGAATCTGAAATAAGTGTAATATATTTTCAAGTATGTTGCATGAACCTTTTTTACATGAATATTCTTTGTTTTGTAGGATGCATCCATATCTAGCAGCTAAATTTTATGAGAAGTTCTACTTATGAGGGTACAAATGAAATTAGTTATGGAAACTGTGTTTACCACAAAGTAAGAATGGAAAGAATACTGGAAACAAATAAATTGGATTGTAACTTGTAAGTAATCAGCATGAAATGTTCCTTCTTATACCATAAAACACCTAATAGTATTTGTGAGGTCCCCATGCTTCCTGATCCGCCACCCCTCTTAAGCATGTTATTTTCATTTTTCTAAACTTTTCTGCACTGAAGTTTTATGTCAAGATATAAGAACTGAAGAAAGGCTGCTTGTAGTGCCTTACATCATTTTATTCCTCAAATTCGGTGAACCACTTCAAATAATTGTCAGTGTGATGTATAAGGTAGATGGTTTGCTGAGTACAAGATGTACAATCCCTTATATTTCATTCTTGAAAGGTGAAATTAAGTTCCTTTCTTTGCTTGATAATAAAATTCATTGCGATTAAGGAATGGTCACCATGGCTCAATTTTTACTGTATCATTTCATCAATTCATATGAAAGAGACAGAACATGAATATAAAGGAACCACTTAGTGTTGAGTGCTTAGATTTTTCATTTATTACCAATTTATTTTGGTTACATATCTCATTTTGGCATATTCTTCAGATAAAAAGAGCACTTTCTTCTTGTTATGCAGATGGTTGTCATTACAGTTTATGTTTTCTTATACGGCAAACTTTACCTGTCATTGAGTGGACTGGAGAAGTCAATAGTTAAGTTTGCCAGGGACAAGGGAGACGACCCTCTAAAGGCAGCCATGGCTTCACAATCCCTTGTTCAAATAGGTCTTTTGATGGCCTTGCCCATGGTCATGGAGATGGGACTGGAGAGAGGGTTCAGAACTGCATTAGGCGACATAATTATCATGCAGCTGCAGCTAGCTGCAGTTTTCTTCACTTTCTCACTGGGAACAAAAACCCATTATTTTGGGCGAACTATCCTGCATGGTGGGGCAAAGTATAGGGCAACTGGGCGTGGTTTTGTTGTCCGGCATGAGAAGTTTGCTGAGAACTACAGGATGTACTCAAGGAGTCACTTTGTGAAAGGGCTGGAGCTTATGATGTTGCTTATAGTTTATAGGATTTATGGTTCAGCAGCTTCTGATTCTGCAACTTATGTCTTCCTCACCTTCTCAATGTGGTTCTTAGTGGTTTCTTGGTTGTTTGCTCCTTTCCTTTTCAACCCTTCGGGCTTTGAATGGCAGAAGATAGTGGAAGATTTGGATGATTGGACAAAGTGGATAAGCAGTCGAGGCGGTATTGGTGTTCCAGCAAACAAGAGCTGGGAATCCTGGTGGGATGAGGAACAGGAACACTTACAGTACACTGGATTTTCAGGACGGATCTGGGAGATTATTCTTTCTTTGCGTTACTTTCTCTATCAGTATGGAATTGTATATCATCTTCATGCAACAGAAGGAAACACGAGCATTATGGTAAGTGTATTAGCTGGCTATTGACATTTAGTGTCATGTTTACATAAATTTTATTTGAATTTCTGTCAACAATTTTAAAGTTTCTCTAAGAATGTCAATCCTTATACTAAGTTCTCTGCACTGGGATTGAAAATTTGAATTTTACTTACAATAACAGTAAGTGCCAGTAAAACAAATACTTAGGATTCAAATCCTGCTAGATTGATGTACAATGTTGCTTGGAAAGGAAGCATCTGGTTGCAGCTCATGGCTATTTATATGAAAGTCAGTCTCTTTTGAAGAAAAGATGATCTCAGTAAACTATATATCCTCTACCATTTGGCTCAGAGAATAAATTAGAATAAACAAATGCTTGCATAGATGAGTTAAAACTGGGAAAACTCGTCTTGATATGGCTTAGAGGATCTTGAACTAGGGGATTCTGAAAATTAAACAAATTAAGGACCCAACAAATAACATGTCTTTCTAACATGATTTTTAATTTTTGATTACAGGTTTATGGTCTGTCTTGGCTGGTCATTGTAGCTGTCATGATCATCTTAAAGGTTAGTCTCAAGCTCCAGAAACTTATATAAATGTAATTTGTTTCTGGTCATGGCTCTGGCTTTCATATCATTGAATGGTGCAACTATGAACTGCAGGTTGTTTCCATAGGCAGGAAGAAGTTCAGTGCAGATTTCCAGCTGATGTTCCGTATTCTGAAGTTATTCCTTTTTATTGGATCCATAATCACTGTTGTTGTGCTATTTACTGTGCTTAAACTCACAGTTGGAGACATCTTTGCTAGCCTGCTGGCCTTCTTGCCAACTGGCTGGGCACTTCTGCAGGTATATGACTCATTTGAATTTGTTTTGTATTTTTTGTTTTTAAATAAATATTTCTTTGTTCTCCAATGGTGGACATGTGCACCCTATCTGTACTAACCAATAAGATAGCCAAATAGGACAATGAATTATGCGTAATGCAATCATTTGTGCTAGTTGGAGCCCTTTTGCTGATTTGAGAAGCATGGTTCACTACTTGCAACATAAAATCTGACTAATTTCTGCAGACTGAAACTTCATTCCGATTTTAAGCTACTTGAAATGAATTTCACTTTCTATGATGTAAAGAATTTGAGATAAATGAGTAATTTTGTTTTCAATTATGATTAGTATTGAGGCGAACTCAATTCTATTTCCTCCTCCATTCCAATCCGTAAACTTCTCTTAATAATTCTCTGTTGCCATGTACATTGGATTGCAGTCTGTGTTAGTTTACTTGAGCTCAAGATGTATATTTCAATCTTTTGTTAAGTGTTGGTTTTGTATGACAGATATCACAAGCATGCAGGCCATTGGTGAAGGGCATTGGAATGTGGGGGTCTGTCAAAGCTCTAGCAAGAGGTTATGAATACATTATGGGGGTGGTAATCTTTACACCTGTGGCTGTACTGGCCTGGTTCCCATTTGTCTCGGAGTTCCAGACCAGGCTGCTATTTAACCAAGCTTTCAGCCGAGGGCTTCAGATTCAACGAATTCTGGCTGGTGGCAAGAAGAACAAGTAAAACCACCCATGCAGCATGGTCTTTGCAAAGAGAAGAGAGAAGAGAGTGAAAGAGGGAGAGTTAAGGAGGAGAGAGAAGGGCTAAGGAGGGCTTAGTCATAAGAGAGAGAAATCAGAAAGTGAAATCATAAAATGCTTATCTAGTGTAGTATCTCGATCTCCTCATGCTCCAAACTCCTCTTTGCAGCTTACGGTAAATATCAGCTTTTTTGTCATTGTGAGTTCCTCAGAATTGGCAATTAATTCTTCAATCCAATGTTTAGATATGTACTTGTTCCAAATATGTGTATTATAGGCAATGTGCTAGTAAAATGTATATCCTGTTGATGTCATTCTTTCTTTATCCATCTATATAGTAATGAAAGCATTAGAGTTTTATGGCTATGAAGGTACTGCAATGTTTTGCACAAGTCTAGATTATATCTTGCAGTGAAGAAAAATGAAATTTAGAAGAGTAATAACGAATGAAGTATAGTTGTGTTATCAGTCCTCCGATAAATAGCTCCAGATTGAAACTGCAATTGTGCACTCACCACGGACTTTCCAAGACAACATCAGCACAGGGGCATTCCCTATTTATAAGCATCATATCTCAGTTAGAGGAAGGTGCCAGCCCCATCAACCAACTAAAACAATCCAAATATACACCAACGAAGCTTTAACATAAATAAATCAACCAAACTCAAAATAGCCAGCAACTCTACATATCAATCGGATAAGCACTCCCCGGTCGAAAATCTAACTCGAAACCATCCATGATCTCTGTAACCATATATTCTGCAGGTCTTGCTGTACATTCCTCCGACAATTCAGACTGCTTCTCACACAGAAATTAGAAACACATATCTCTAATAATGACACTAAAATCTTTGTTCTCACGTGGAGAATTCTGGCGCTCTATTGAGAGCATTACCCCCAAAAGGATGAATTTAGTGGTGTTCTAACAGTGGCAGATCAAACAAGAACTTGATGAGTGAAATCTGCTGACGAAAAAAAAAAAGAATGAAATTTCTCTTCACTCCTCTCTCCCGTCCGAGTCACATGCAATCAGACTTTCAACCCGGCCAACTCTCCCTTCTGCTGCAAAAGCGGAGCTTACTTACCAATTTCTGAGAGGCCTTCCCCTTTTGTGGAGTTATCATCCACTGAACATGATCATCCCAGCATCTTACTCAACACGGAAAGTTGCATTGTATCAAAGAAATCTCCAAATCCCCCTCCGAATAGGAACAATCAAAGAACAGGTAGTCATGGCTTTCAATGGCCGTGTTACATTAGTATCTATAACTCCAAGGTAGAGTGTAAGGTGTTATTCTGTTTTGTATCGGCAAATGAAAATAGTTACAGGTGTTGGTGCCACAATCTAATTTTAACCAATCTCCTAAAAAATTATTATTATTATCAACAACATTATCAAGTCAACACTCAAATATCAATCACACGCAATAACACACATATTTACCTGAGAAAACCATTTCTCCTTTATTTTTTAAGTAAATTATACTTTAGCCCCTATTGTTTGATCTTGTCACAATTTCGTCCCACAAAATTATATTTGCTATATTTTTACTCATATTTGGACTAACTTGAAATTATGGGAGTTCAATCAAAAATAGCCCGACCGAACTCATATCACAAGTGTATTTGGACGACTGACCTGTAAATCTGTAGATCCTAGAGTGTAAATTACAATTTAGTCTAAACTTTTAAGCCAACATCATCAATTCTACCTTACAAGAGCCGGGGGTAACATATGGATTGAGAATTGCATTTTAAAACTCATTTGAGTGAGATTTGCCATATTAGATAATAAAAATCAATTGAAAAAATATGGATATTATTGGGATAACCATCTAGACCTATAACCAGATTATTGGGCCTTTTACATGCTAACTAACATTATACAAGAAAATAAAATTTTTATGAACTTACTAAACATGATGCCACTGGATTTAAATAGCAAAAAAATAAATGATGCCACTGGATTTGATTCACAAAATGGGATCCAGAAAATTAAAAATGTACCAGATTTCTTATTGTATTGTATTAGTTACTGCATTCGCTTAGAATGATCTGAAACCAACAGAGAAAGATCTTACGAAGGTGAAGTAGGATAGAAAACATGATGAAAATGTACTGACCATAAAGATGGCTTAATTCGGCCAAAACAAATACATTGAGAGAGAAATTAGTAATAGATGTGTTTCAAGCTTTTGTCTCTGCAAATAGATTAATTAACAAATAATTTAAAACCAATTATAAGATAGAGAACTTTGGGAAGGGTAATTACAAGAAAATGATATAACAAATTCATTGATCGTCATCAATAAAACATGATGGCCTCATATACAAATTTCTACCAATCACTTTTTTTCCTAAATCCCAATGGAGCAAAACTGATTTTGTAAAAGAAAGGTGTAAACTTTTTGCACCAAATAGTAGACAGCTAAAAAGATCAGGCTTGTTCACTCCCCAAGTTGAGCTGCCAGCAACATGTAAGGGACATCAAAGAGTCACCTATTTTCTCTTGTTATAGATTGTCTTTAGTATTGGATGTGAGAAATCCCATGAAACCTCTAAAAATTATATGGTACCAAGCAATTTTGGACACATGGTACAAACACCATTTATCACGACAGAAACAAGTCATATCAGTAGGTGCAAGTAACTTGCATGATGAGCAATACCTATCAGGAAATCTAACAAGCCTCTCTATGTATATTTCCAATCAAATTGGGGACTATTGAAGCCATTTACTACTCCACGCCCATTAAGCAACCCGTTAGTCAACTCCTGTTGCTGAAGGTTCATGCTAGCATCTTGAGGGATCAATGGAAAGCCTGCCCTTCCGGTCAAAGTGCCAGAGTTATTCCCCATGGCAGTTCTCATTCCACGAGCAGCGTTAGAGAGACCAATACTACCACCCATGTTCCCAAATCCTCCATAAGGAAGACCTGAATTGTTGTTATTGGCAATTCCATTCCCCACTTGGGAGTTGGTACTGGTGAGTGTGGTGCTACGACTATTCACATTGTTCAGACTACTCCCCAAGGAACCAACAGAAACCATGCTACGCTCCCCACTATACTGTGACGAATTCATTATTTCGTGAAGGATTTTCTCAAGGTTGGCCTCTGACTGAGATGAGTGCTGTTGTGGGATTTGTGCTGGTGAATTTGCTGAATTGATATGGCTTGAAGTGGCTGATGAGGCATTATGAGAAGTTTGAGGGGGATTATAGCAAGAGGATAAAGTTGGAGATAAGAAAGGAGAAGGGGGATTGAGTTGATCTGGAGGCAGAGTGGTTGAGGACCCTGCAGATGGAATCTGAACAGGGGTCCCAGCATAGGGACTGCTTGGAGTGTTCATTTGATGTTCATGCCGAGAGTTCATGGAATTCTCACGGAGAGGCCCAACAACAGAGGTGGCAGAGGTCAAGGTGGATGTTGTGGGCTGGGAATTGTTTACACAATTGCTTGAAGAAGGCTGCATGGCAGTTCCCCGTAATGAATGATCATTAATTAAGGTCCGTCCCATAATTTGCTGCTGCAACTGCTGCCGCTCCTCAGTTTGCTGAGCTGAATTACGCAGCCCAGTTAGTGAGCTAGTCCCACAAGCGAAGTTGGCTAAACTTTCTGAAGAAGAAACAAAGGAGTTAATAACTACTGCATCAGAAACTTGGCAGTACACAATCAATAATAATTCAGCTCAACAAGGATATAATAGGATTCCTCAGTGCACAAGCAGGGAATACTAGGATTCCTCAGTACTAAAGAAGAAAGAGAAATTGATCAAGAAGAAAGAAAAAATATATAAAAAACAGATCAAATTAACCAGTTATTGTCAACTAACATTGATGTAAGTATTCCTTAAAGTCTATCCATTTCTTCTGTGTTAGTTACCAAATTTTAGGGCATTGGAAAAACTACATACACGTTCAAAAGCTAAACCCTACCAGCAAAAAGAAGTGGGAAATAATAAAAGCCAAGGTATTAGAAGGAATAATGATTTGAGGCACCTTTTTTTTTTTTTAACTCATTTATATAAAAAGAAAACTTTTGCATCATTTAAAATCATACACTTTATAAATGGATAAATACACTCCTAATTCATACTACCATATGCAAAAATTTGACATCTTTAGGCTAACCAAATATGCATCTTTACCTCCCTCCTACTGATGGTCCTTTGCCAAAACAAGAAACAAAAACAAGCAGTGATTACAAAAGAAGACTATGAAACCAAATGAAGGAAATTTTTTATAAAGCTTACCCATGGGTCCCTCGCCTGTCTGTTGGCTATAATCAATCAGATCCTTCATAATATTAACCACTTCCGCTATCTGTAACCCACCCAGTAAACATTCGAAAAAAGATAAAATTATCAACCAAATCAGTCCAAAATTCATCACAAAAATCACAGCCCAGTATGATTCATTTAACATATTAACTTTGCAAATCTCATTGTAAGAATGGAACACTGGTACATTTCTAAATGAAAAGAAACATAAAATAGCAGTTGATAAATGATTAAGATTATCTGGAATCTGGACGAACAAGGCATTTATACAAGGCCTAATGAAACATATGTTGGATAAACAATATGAATAAAATACAGAAGTTTTCCATGTTAAAGCAAACATATTTTGGTAAAAACCATGCCTATAGTGCCCACACAAAAAACCAAGAAATGCAGTAACAGCCAATTGGGAGACTGAAGGCAACTACCAGATGCAAAAGAGGCAAGCCTATTTCAAATTACCAACAATAATAATATAGAGGCAATTACAAATTTGCACTGCAATACCTGAAGGCATCGAACATATCTTTTTGTATACCCTACATCATTGACTAAAGGCACCTCCACGGTTTTTGCTAATTGATGAGCAGATGCAACAAACCTGAAAAAATATGGATATTACACATATTAGATAATAAAAATCAATTGAAATACATGTAGGTGATATGTAAATTCCATACAAGTTTATCAGTCATAATGCAATGTAACTCAAGTATAAGGGAAGAATAGAACATTTTCAGAAAAAATAAATCAAAATCAATGTGATGGCGTTCAAGATCACCACCACATTCTTTTTATGCCATTATACAATATACAGGACATCTTTTCTTTTTCTTTTTCTTTTTTCTTTTTTTTTTTATATATATATATATAAGTAAAAGTATTTTATTAAAAAGGAACTATTCAGTGTGCATAAAGCATGAACACAGAATATTCAAATAATTACAATGAGTGAGCAGTGAGATTAGCAATCAAGGACTCTAAATCGCCAACAGAGGAAGTAGTGGTAAAACCCCAAGCACGAGACCAATCGAACAAAGAACTCAACAAGCCAACTCACAGTTACGTTCCTGCCAAATAGACCACATCAAACACAATGGGACTAAATTTTAGACATCTGAAGAGTGCTTCCCAAACCAATTCCTCCACCCAAACAAAAGATCCACTGCACATCCCAAAATCACCCAAGCAACCCCAAAGGAAAGGAAAACATAACTACACACCTCTCACACTATAGAACAGTGCAACAAAAGATGATCCACCGTCTCCTTAATACACCTACACATGCAACATCAACCCACCATAACATAGCCTCGACGCATTAGATTGCCACTAGTCAGAATCCTACCCCATGTCGTCATCCAAACAAAGAAGGAAATCCTCAAAGGAGCCTTGACACCGAAATACCTTTCCAAGGGGAAACCAACCCAGGAGAGCCTCTCAAACTTTAATATAAGAGTGTATGTCAAAGACCCCACTACGTTTCAATCTCCATCTCATACTATCAGCATCCTCCCTCGAGGGAGTATTAGAGTGGAGGAGATTAAGAAAGACACTACCACATCCACTTCTCAATCATTAAAATCGCGAAGAAAACTCACATTCCATTCTTCAAGCACCCCATTACTCGTGCCCACCAACAAGGAGGCAATGGTCGCATCCTGATGAAGAGAACACTCATAACCCCATTACTCGTGCCCACCTAAAAGGAGAAATGGTCGCATCCCGATGAAGAGAACACTCATATAACACAGGAAAGGCCTCCCTCAAAGGCCGATCACTATTCACCACACCATCTATCATGCCAAAACCAGATCCGATTGCCCATACCAACATCAAAATCAAAATGGAAGCTTTAGAATTTAATAACGCACTTCTCCCGTTGTGCGACGTGGGATCCCACCCTTAGCTTCATCTTTTTTTCATTATTCTTAATTATTTAATGCTTCCACGATTTATTATTTCCCTCTTTAACACCTCCTATTAACTCTCCTCCCCCATTTTAATCTTCCACTTTCCATCAGATCCGTTCATATTTCCCATGACATTATTTTTTTTCCCTAATTTCCCCGCTCCTTCATTATTCACATCTATACAATATAGAAAAACGAAAGCTTTAGAATTTAATTATGTTCTTTTGTCATTGTGCCACGGAGGATCCTATATTAGCTTCTTTTTTATTTTTTCATTCTTATTCAATTATTCTTAATTATTTAATGCTTTCACAATTTTTGGTTTCCCTCTTTTTAACACCTTCAATTAACTCTCCTCCCCCCATTTGACTCTTCCTCTCTCCATCAATTCCATTCAGTTTTCCCATCTATACTATATATATAAATGGAAGCTTTAGAATTTAATTACGTACTTCTCCCCTTGTGTAACGTAGGATCCTACCTTTAGTTTTTTTTTTTCTTTTTCTTTTTTTCTTTTTTTTTTTTTGTTTTTTCATTATTCTTACTTATTTAACGCTTCCACAATTTTTTATTTCCCTCTTTAACACCCCCTATTAACACTCCTCCCCCATTTTACTCTTCCGCTCTCCATCAAACTCCTTCAGTTTTCCCATGACATTATTTTTTTTCCCTAATTTACATGCTCCTTCATTATTCACATCTATAGCATATATACAACAAATCTATACTATACATATATATATAAATGAAAGCTTTAGAATTTAGTTATGTTCTTCTCCCGTTGTGCGACGTAAGATCCTATCCTTAGTTTTTTTCTTTTTCATTAATTTTAATTATTTGATGCTTCCACGATTTTTTATTTCCATCTTTAACAACTCCTATTAACTTTGCTCCCCCATTTTACTCTTCTGCTCTCCATCAAACCCCTTCAATTTTCCCATGACATTATTTTTTTCCCTAATTTACATGCTCCTTCATTATTCACATCTATGACATATATACAACAAATCTTATACTATATGTACAAATGAAAGCTTTAGAATTTAATTATGTTCTTCTCCCATAGTGCGACATAGGATCCTATCCTTAGTTTTTTTTTCTTTTCATTAATTTTAATTATTTAATACCTCCACGATTTTTTATTTCCCTCTTTTAACACCTCCTATTAACTCTGCTCCCCATTTTACTCTTCTGCTCTCCATTAGACTCGTTCAATTTTCCCATGACATTATTTTTTTTCCATTATTTACATGCTCCTTCATTATTCCTCCCGTTGTGTGACGTAGGATTCTACCCTTAGTCTTTTTTCATTATTCTTAATTATTTAATGCCTCCACGATTTTTTATTTCCCTCTTTAACACCTATTAACTCTCCTCCCCCATTTTACTCTTCCATTCTCCATCAGACCCGTTCCGTTTTCCCATGACATTTTTTTTTTTACCTAATTTACACGCTCCTTCATTTTTCACATCTATACTATATATGCAAATCTATACTATATATACTTTTTTATGAATAATAAATTTCATCAAAAGAAGAGAAAATTATACTAGAAGTATACTACAAAATTAAGAAGCTCGTAAAGAACATAGCTCAAGGAATTGAAAGAGAGAGAGGTACAAGAATGTGAATCCCACCCAGCTACCTAATCAAATAAAGAACATAAAAATAATAACTTTGTTTCAATATAAGACCGCTCACAATCCTCAAAACACGCCCATTTCGTTCTCTCCATATACACCACATCAAACAATGAGGCACGGCACGCCAAATTGAAAAGTTCCTATGCCTCCCAAAACTACCCTACCAACACGCCAGCAAGTCCAAAGTACTTCTTGGCATGACCCAAGTGACACCAAATAACCCAAAAACCATGGTCCACAACTCCCTAGCAAAAGAACAGAGAAGAAGAAGATGATCTACTGTCTCCCCTCCTTTCTTACTCATACAACACCAATCCAACACAAGCACGTAGGATCCAAATCTATACTATATATACAAAAAAGCTTTAGAATTTAATTCTTCTCTCATTGTGCCACGTAGGATCGTACCCTTAGCTTCTTTTTTATTTATTTTTCAATTATTCTTGATTATTTAATGCTTTCATGATTTTTGGTTTCCCTCTTTCCACACCTTCATTTAACTCTCGTCCCCCATTTGACTCTTTCTCTCTCCATCAAACCCATTCAGTTTTCCCATGACATTAATTTTTTTTTTCCCTAATTAACCTGCCCCTTCATTATTCACATCTATATTATATAATAAATGGAAGATTTAGAATTTAATTCCATTCTTCTCCCGTTGTGCCACGTAAGATCCTACCCTTGGGTCTTCTTGATTTAGTTATAGTGTTTGATTGGTGAGTCTTGAGAAAACTTAGGATAATGTGCAATAATAGATGATTGTATTATTGTTTTCCATTAATCTTGTGCATCGCACAGGTTTACAACTAGTTAAAATAAAGTTTGTTCACATTATTATTTCTTACTAATTAATGAGTTCATAAATAAACCATAGCAAAACATGGACCTCGCGTATAAAAGGAAAACCAGGATAACAGACATGAGTAGAAAGCCATTTAATGCATCTAATGCCATTATTTCCTTTTTTTTAACATGCAGAAGGTTGGTTAATTTCACAAGACATCCATAAGTCTAACAAAAACTTAGTGTTTGTTTCATTTGTAGGTGTAATTACACACTCTTAGAGATATGGCAGAAAGAAATAACATAAAAACAAGCTCCAACACAAAGATCTCTATATGCAATATGCTACTGAATAAGCAATTCAAAGGGAAAAATTCCATACTAAGCTCATAGATACATACCGATTTTTGTCAAAAGCCAACATGTGATATATAATCCTTTTATTCCTATTTCTGAAGCCCGTTCATACTAATATTGTAACAATTAATGAGTTGACAAAACCATAGAAGATGGGACCTGGACCTCAGTAAAGCAAATCAGAAATACAAGCATAGGTAGAAAGCATGTAGTACATCAACTACTATTATCAATTGTAAGTGAAGCCTTATGAGAAATTACTTTATACATACAACCTTATGAAGGGAGTTATTATTCAATGTGACAAAAAAAGAAATGAACTTTTGATGATCATCAGACTCCCATAGAGTTTTTTTTTTTTTTTTTGGGGGGGGGGGGGGGGGGGGGGTTGGACAAGCACCAGATTCCTCAAACATCAGATACCAACAATCATTTATATAACTCATAGCTTTATTGCAGGTCCATATGAAAGGCCTCGCGTATATTCTTGCTGAATACTACCACTCTGGTTATGTCCTCATTGTTTAGGCCGTCAGCTGAATGACACTAGGATGTCAATACAAAACTACTACATGCAAAGAGAAATAATTGTAACACCAATTGGGCTTCAGATCAAGTGGAAAGGGGCAAGAGGGGGTTCTTCGGCTCAAATCTTATAAAGCAAAAATAAGAGAACAATAAAAAAATATAAATAAAAAGATTGGAGAGTGACTACTGTAACAAATGCACTAATCAAGTATGAACGCAATTTCTTAATGCACTACCATAAGCATGTGCTCATGTGTGATTTGAAGCCAAAGCGAATGTATTACAATGTAAGAGGAATAAAACAGTTGTTCCCTGTTAGATTTCATTTGTAAGGACAGTTCTGATTTTCTTAGCAGCCTAAAAGCCAATTCCCGTTGGTGTGCTTCAATCAATATAACTAGGATATCAGGGTGGTAACAACTTTCAAACATGAACCAACTAATGGTTGTGCATATAGAAGGGCAGGAAATTCAATAAATGGTTATTGAAACTGGTCAAAAGTTAATGAAATTTCAAGAAAAAAATGTACAAAAGTATGCGAGAATGATGCTAATTCCTTCCCATCTAGAGCAACATAAGTTCAACCAAATCATCCACAAATTACACACTATGTGAGGTTCTGATAAGATTGGATGAATTAACTAAAGTTACCAATATTTTCTATCATTGGCTGTCTTCCATACTTCCCTTACAAAATAAAGGGAAAGGGGAGTGTAGCATTAAGTTCTGTCAGTGGAGAACAATCATCAAACATCTAGGAATATCCCAGGCAAAAACGCAGAAGGACAATAAGAGCAAGAAGAAATAATCTCTAGCCAAATGGAACAGCAAACAGCAAAACTTGCGTTGCAAACCTCCAATGGAGAGATAAGGCTTTGCCGAGTTGCCTTGAGTTTTAAGTCATACAACCATAAGTGGCTTTTTTACTGCCCCACATGATATGGCCAATATGTGTGTCCCACATTTGTGGGTGCACACGTTCAGAATAAAGAAGTATACTCAAAAGCATAATAACAAATTATTTTTAGGTAGCAAAAAAGACAATTTCTCAACTTCGGAAATTAATCCAATCAATTATAAAAGAATAACTTACATATTACAGTTAGTTTGTAAATCTTGTGCAGATGAGTTGGTTGATGCATTTTGAGCAGCTGCTTGGTATTTTTGGGCAGCAGCTCCAACCTGAGTAAGCTGCAAAACATGTATTATGATCAATGGTCCATTCCATGCAAATTACATTTCAAATTTCATAAAATCCCCTTCCATTATGATACCTAACACCACCATTGAACGAATGAACTAAAAACAATTATATTTACATCAAATAATTCACGTAAGGGAAAAAAATAGGGGGAAAAAGAAGAGAAACTCTGAGAGAAGGTTGCAGATATATCTCAAAACAGGATGGGAGTGATTTCCTTCTTTGTAAATAATGAAGCAAAGGAAAACATCTTCTATAATAGGTTGATGTAACAAAATCAACAAGGTGTAGCACGCATCTCAAAAATCATAATGGGTACTTGCCAATGTTTTGACTCTTGAACCAAATGGCATCTCCTCTTCCAATAATCAGAGGGTGCAGGATGAAGTCCTAAGTTCAATCCTGTACGGGTGCATGACTTGTGTTTCCTATCAGACAAAGATTAAAAAAAAAAAAGAGGGTGGGGGGGGAGGAATTCTACATATATTTCTTGATTAATGACTCAAGAAAATATCAAGAAAGAAAAACTTTTTTCCATTCATCTTGATATAGGAGAGGCCATCCATATCTTAAGGTTTATCAAGGCTGATGGAGACAGCAAAAGTGCAATCACAGTATCAGAACTAGTAGGGAGCCTCACAGAATATTTGAGGATTCTTCACCTTCTAAATTAATTGCATAGCATTTCTGATGGATGGGTAAATAAAATTTAAGGTTGATCTCCTTGCAGGAAAAGGGCCCATCTCAAGAAATTACATAGGCCAGTCCTCCCTCCATTGCTTCTCCTGATTCTAGCCTTCAGTCCTATGAGTCTATCACACTCCCTCCAATGTTGAAATTAATTCCCTTCTTTCTCCTCTCTTTTTTTTTCCTATTTTTTTTGTGTGTTTTTGGATAATTACATTTTTGTTCCTCCAAATTTTTCTAATGCTTCTATTTTTTTTTTTAAATTGAAACAGTAGTATCCTCAGACTTTCAAACTTGTTGCAATTAAAAAAAAAAAAAAAAAAAAGATACAATTGTTGCAATTTAAAATATAGGGCTGAAATAGAAACATTAATAAAAGTTGGAGGACCAAAAATCTACTTTAACCTTCTTCTTTTTTTCCAGTTCTAACAATTAATAATGAATAATAATAATAATAATAATAATAATTATTATTTGATAAGTATGAATAACCAATAATTATATAAATGCCTAGCCAAATGAAGTTAATCAAATTCAATGAAGGCTACATCCAAGGTTGTAGCTTGTTCGTTTCTCAAAAGAATGATGGCATTTGCACCATAAAATGAAAGCATTCGACGATTCACCTGGGGTATTAATATCCTTCGAGGGATAAGCTCCTCATGATGCTGTGTACAAAACTCCCAAGAGCAAATCTAATAAAAATGAACATAAGCAAATCCATAATTAATCCAGAAATACAAATTTTTAAAACATGAGGCCATGTAATAACTCACAACCTTTAGATCTGGAGAGAAAATGAGACGAAGCTGACCATCCCGTACGACACGAAGTTGCTCAAAAACACTTTCGTGTATTGCTTTTGCATAGTCCAGGACAATTTGACCAGATGTGTTTTCATATTCACGGGGCATATCAACAAAAAGAAGCTCTTGTAAAGTACCACTATCATACTTAATTTTGAATAGCCTGGGCAGAACCTCAACAGTTGTTTCTGAAATTTCAATTAAAACAATCTTTGAGCAAGTTCTAAAATGCACGTTTAATATCAACTTTGACAAAGAAAGTTACCAGAGATGCAATCTTGAACCTACTTGATACTTACAAAGTTTACGTCCAATCAGTTTGAAAACTTAGTAAAGTATTTTTTTTTTTTTCAGCAGATGATAATAAATTTGGAACTTTTCCTTCAAATTTTTTTAGCAATGTTGAAAGAAAATTCCAAGCCAAACAATGTTCTCAATTTTCCATTTTTCCTTTTCTTCTTCACAACTGATCTCCTTAGACATGCTAATTGATAATTCACTTTTGACAATTTAATTCCCTCACTTAATACAAGTATACTCCTTTATTAGTCTCTTACCATTAGTTTCTTAAAAAATCTTCTTTATTCCTTCAAGCAATATCATCTATAACGAGATCTCTCCTATTTAGCTATTCCTTTGAGCACTATAATGAATTTAGGATTTTGTGTCTCAATCAAATGTTAACAAACAATTGAAATTCAAAGCGCATCCAAGTCTAAAAGAAATGCAGTATAACAAAAGTCAATTCCAAGAAGTAGCTTTTTTCTGAAAACAAATAAATGAGAAGTAGAAAAGGATAGCATACCAAAACCACGACCAGGCTTGCAATTGCATATGTCACAGTGCCATACATCCTGCAAATTACATAATTAAGATTCTAATACATCTAATGTTGATACAAAAGTAAAAACATAAATCCTATTGAATGGTTTAATCATACTTATTACTATGTATAACATACCATGATTGTCTCAAGTGCATATTAAGGCGAGAAATTTGAGCCACAAGTAAAATAAACTATAGGTAAGATCAAGGTTCACATGAAAGCTGAACCAAATTTTAAGACACTGTTTGCTCAAAGGGTATCACTACCCACACCAGGTGAGCACTTTCAAACCCCAAAATTATCCATTATTATCAACTTTTATTGATAAATATGGCTGATAATATATGCCCATGACTTTTGACTTGTTCACATATGGTAATCTCAGCATGCTCATAGGCAACCAAACCTCATCCCTTAAACTCCCACATCTTCTAGCTGGATCTTAAGACTGCCAATGCATGTTATGCTAAACGAGCAGGAGAATCACACACCTTTCACATCTGGTAAGCATAGCTACTGCCTATTTATGGATGGAGGGCATAATAAATTAATAATCCATTTTATGGGGGGGTTGAGAAGCTACTCCACTA
Organism: Fagus sylvatica; assembly: GCA_907173295.1. Lineage (NCBI taxonomy): Eukaryota > Viridiplantae > Streptophyta > Magnoliopsida > Fagales > Fagaceae > Fagus > Fagus sylvatica. Next base: position 14,976,950 of record OU015768.1, on the reverse strand, counting down.
CTTTAATTTTTCATTCCAAACCCCCCTCCCCCATCCCAACAAAAAAAAACACCAAATTGTAAATCAAGTAGTTTTGTCTTGCGACGTACCTGAGGGAAAACACCATTCGTTTGATGGCTATTTCCATACAATGAAACACACCACTTCTTCTTGGCATTTGGAGCAAAAAATTCAGCAACAAATTTCCGCCAGAACTCAATATTGTTATCCTGCATTAAGAACCAACCCACAACCAGATCAGTGAAACAGTAAACACTGACAAAAGAAATAAAGACAGGAATAAAACATCATTACTTCGGGTCGGTGCTGCTGCTGATACATGTATTGTGTCAAACGCCGAGCACACATTCCCGGTTCGTATACGGGTCTCACGGCAGATCTAATGGGCAAAGTCTGCTGTTGAAACTGTTGCTGTAGATGGGGCCGTTGCAGAGGAAGAGTCTTCAACAGCTGTTGGTTCTCTTGTTGTTTCAGCTGCATAATCCGCTGCTGCTGCAAAAAATTCATTTGTGCAGTGACAGCTTCAGAAGACTGCCTGGACATTTGAAGGAATTGCTGCTGTTGCTGCTGCAAAAACATCGCTTGATCAGAATGATTATGTTCTAATTTGACAGGTCGTATGCCTCTACCCATCTGTTTCTGTTGAGGCTCTAGCTTTACTGGACCAAGATTCTGCATAGACTGCAACTGTTGCTGCATGCCAATCTGATCATTCAACATCTGTGGCTCCAACTTGACAGTGTGCACACCCCCTAACCCACCTTGAATCGACTGGAATTGCTGCTGTTGCAGTTGCAGTTGATGTGGCTGCAGTTGGCTGAGTGAAACAGATGACTGTTGCATTGATCTATGCTGGAACTTCTGCGACTCAAATTTCTTAAGTTGAGATTGTTGTTGATCAGACAACATTGGATTCCCATAAGAGATTGATGTTTGAGACTTTTGAACTTGATCGGATGAACCAGAATTTGCTATGTTTGAAGGTGCAAATATTGGAGGACTGAAACTGATGTCATTTGCTACAGTTGAAAGAGGATCAGAGCCAGCAGTGGTATCAACACTTCCTCTTTGGAAAACACCCAAACCAGAGATGCTGGTGTTCAATCCCCCACTGCCAAATGTTTGATTGAGAAAAGATGAAATGTTAGGAGCATAATTCAAGTTACATTGTGCACGTGGAGGTCCAGCTGATGAAAATGCCGCTTGTGGAGGCATGAAACCCCCTTGAGATCCTAAAACAGCAGAGTTCGATCGAATTAGCGCAGGTGAAACGGACTGGGCACCACCAATTGGTGTTGGCGATCCGGATGGAAGCATCTTGCCAGCAGTAAAATTATACCTATTCATCAAAATGACTCAATACAGCATCATTAACATATCCAAAAATGTATATGAGCATATACAGATACCCCAACATGCATAACTCAAAATTTTGGTCAACCAAACAGGTAAATCAACTTTGGACTCGAACCTCAACACATCATACTTCTCACTTTTCAGCAACAGAAGAAAAGGGGGAAAAGGTATTTCTTTTATCAGTTGAACCAATTTGTGGAAGATAATGGACTAAGAACCTAGAATAACAAATCTAAAAAACTAGCCCTTAGTTATAAACATCAACTATATCCATAGATTTACAAAATTAAAGTAACAATCTCTAGCAGAGAATTGAAGCCAATATCCAATATATTATTCTATTTTAATAAAACTAAGCCCCAAACCTTTCAGCAAAGCCCAAAACCAGGAAAAAATAATAATTTTGATACAACACCACCTTAAAATAAAAAATAATAATAATAAAAATAAAACTGAACTAATGTATTATTTTGAACTCATTTTAATTCCAATAAAAAAAAAATAAAAAAAATGAGGACTTCTATTGGAATCCCTACATTTGGTTGCCAAGAAACATTTAAAACAATAAAATAAAATCATAAGGATGCCAAAAAAATAAAAATAAAAAATAGTACCACCACTCTACTGAGCCTAACACTAAGTTCAGTTGATAAATAACCCGCTTCTTAAATTTTTCAAAAAACAAAAAAAAAAAAAAAAAAAAAAAAATGCCAAGAGGCTTGTGGTTCAGCTGGTTGGCACCTCCTAGTGTTCTCCAAAAGAGACATGCCGGTTCAAAAACCCCTCCCCCAACTATCGAATTATTAAAAAATAAATAAAAACAACAAAATTCAAACGATTTTCTTTCCTTCTCTTCTCTCATTTTTCTTAGCAACCAAACAGAAAACAAAACCCACCAACTATGAACTAATATAGCATCAACCACACCCAAAATTTTGATTAAACCCATAAACAAAAACTCTCTACAACACACAGACCAACATATCACGGAAAATTCCAAAATCACAGTCCACACTAAACATCAAATTCAATTCAACAAAAAGAATAAAAAAAAAAAAAAAGCAAAGAGCTTTACAAAGAGAGAAGTTTAGACTCTTACAAAAGTGACAGTCTTTGATATTCGGAGGAGATTATCACCCTACACAACGCTGAAAACAAACCCACATCGATAAAATACAAATACAAACATAACCACAAGATAAGAGTACATAATTTTTCTTGTTTTGTCTTCAATACCAGTCTCAATGTAACTACTTTATTTTGTTTTCTTCTTCTTCTTCTTCTAAACGTTCCTTTTCATTGTAGAAGCATTCGTACACACTTCGTCAACCCCTTCAGTTTTTTCTGAGTCTCTAAGGTTTCTGTTTTCTCTCTGTTCACTCACTCACTCTCTCTGTGTCTGTGTCTTTCTCTTTGTCTTTGTGTTCTTGCGGACGTCAAATCTCCTTTGGATTGAATTGAATATTTTTATAATTTATTTTACTTTACGTCCTTAATTTTTTAATATTATTACATATCACTGTTCTTAAAAAAAGTCAAATGTCAAGAGGGCCCAACATACTTTTATTTTTATGGTATATCGCTATATGCATGTGCATCATTGTCCTTATGATGGTTTATAATTATTTTTCTATGATTATGACTCATGTGCACACTATTCGACCACCTTAAACGCAAGGACATTCCCTAACAATATAATTCTTTTTTATTAAGGAAAGTTTATGTGTGTCTTATTTGAGGTATATATATATATAAATTATTATTAAAATTATTATGTAATTGTGTATATAATGGGATTTGTCCGATTCCAATAATATATTTTTGAGATATGGTTCCATTTATATATATTTTGTTCCATAACCGTGGATTTTCCACTACTCATTGGATTATATTCTATAACCAATATAATTCATTTGTTCGATTCCAATAATATATTTTATGTGTATAATTTCAATTTTGTCCTTAACTAATGATTATATCAAATTTAACTCTTAGAATTTTGACAATGATTCAATTTTAGTTTACACTTACTTCCCTTTTATAAATTGAGTGATTTTGGTGAAACTTTTTTTAACTAAACAAGTGATGTGATCGTTATTTAACTTTAATTCTTATTAATACAAGACCAAAGAGTTCGATTTGTACAATTTTGGTAGTTAACTTTGATGCCGAAGTACCGATAAGAGTAACATTAAAATGTTGTCAAAACTTTAGGAAATAAATTAATACAATCGATCGTTTAAAGATAAAATTAAACTCTGTCGAATAGTTTAACGACCAAACTAGTAATTTAGCCTATTCTTTAATCATTTGAGATTTTTTTACATAATACAACAAGATATTATAGTTGATCACGAGTCGGGTTTTATATAAATATGACACTTTGATCAAACCATGTTTGGGTTAAGGATTTTTGAACCCGTTATTGATCAACATATCAATCAAAATCGATTTTACCCTCCTTTCGAGTGATCAGTCAGATATTGGTCGGGTGACGGATTTTCTTTTCTTAAAGAAGAATCATACTTTTCTTTCTACCAAACACATGAACAAATCACCCATAAACTAAATCTATATATTATAATCTTTACACTTCCCTAATATAATCTTTGTCAATGGTACATCTTGCAAAATATAATATATATATATATATATATATATATATATATATATATATATATATATATATATATATTATATATAATGTATCTAATACGGTAATGTTGTTGGAAACTAAAAAGGGAAATGTTATATCCGCACCAATGGTAAGAAAATAACACCAGCCAACTTAAAATATTGATATGGGTAGCCTGGTAGGAGTTATTATTATAATTTCTCTTTAAAATATGTATTTAGTGATAAAGGGAATATAACCTAAAACATTAAACATGCACCAAAGGTGACTATAAATCACCATTATATTTAAGATACATACATATTAAAGGAATTATAACTATTATTTGACCAGACCAATTAATAGAAAAATAATTTTAAAGAGGATTGTCTTTAGGCAAAATAGAGCCCCATCAAATGGTGACTTGATCATATTAGACAATCTAAATAACCATTAAAAAAGAATTAAAAAAATGTAGCTCAATTTGATAGTTAAATTGCATGATTATTTGTCAATAACCTTTGAGCCAATTAGCAAATTCATTCTAGTGATGGACATATCTCGGAGTCAAATCCACTCAAAACCTTTACCTCCCAAAGAAAAAGACTTACATTCCTTCCTTCCTTCCATATCTTGGTTATCCATCAAGCAACAAATTGACAAGGAGATCACTCATGAATAATACTAGAATAGTTAAGAACCACGTAACTCTGTTGGTATTGTCTGGTCTTTTTTATGTGGAGAAATGTAATTCAAATCTCTTATCTCCCAACTATTGAATTATAAAAAAGAATATGATAATAAATATCTTAATGGCCTATTATTGCCTAAAAGGCTAAAATTGTCCCACACCATACATAACAAGATTTAAGTGGGCTAGGGCTGTGAATCGCGAACACATCATCGAACCCCTTTTTTCCTTGATTAAAAAGAAAAAGACTATTTCGAGAATATTAAAGTAATGCAAGCATTTTACAAAGGGTAAACGACAAGTACAAATTTCATATTCCCTTTTGTTTCTTTCAGGAGTAAGATATAGAATTCCCACCCACTAAAGTAGACTTAAAATTAGAAGATTCCACGCTGTTAACACATAGTAGACTATATAGTCTCTAGCGGGGGACCATTTTGTATTAGACATTGCTAATTGATTACTGTGAAACAGTTACACTAGGAAAGCCCAATAAGTTAGAGACATCTTGCAAAGACCTGAACTTGGCCTTGTGCACTTTGTTTTTTTTTTTTTTTTGTTTGTTTTGATAATCCCATAAACTCATCATGCAATCTGGCAAGTAAAAGAAGCTACATTTTGTACAATTGTACCTTCTCCACTACTTCAACCCTTGAAAGAAGAAATGGTTTATATTGGAATTTTATGGCCCCGGGACTGTCATTGACAACACGGCCTTTTGATCACAGTATAGCCGTATAGGAAAGAGAAAGACCATGAATCAAATTAAATATTGTTACAAAAACTTTGTAAAATATATATTATACTATAATAAAAATCGAAACTTTTTTACTTTTGGTTATCATAATATTGCGCACATAAGCTTTTGATTCTCACAATTTTACACCTCATTATTTTAATATATATATATATATATATATATTAATTGAATTTAAATTTTATTCTATAATTAAACAATCTCATTAGAATCTTGACATATTATATTTTCTTTAATAGAAATAATATATTATTCCATATATATAAACACAATCATAATAAATGCCTAATACTATAATATATTTTATATATAAACACAATAATAATAAATGTCTTTTAATAATTATCAATTTTCATATTTAGATAAAATATAAAAGACAATAAAAATCATAGTTAGACCAATAATTTTTTAGATTTAATTTTAATTAATTTTCTGTGCATCGTACAGGTTATATACTATAATGTCAAACCGAAGCTTTTTAACTTTTGGTTGACCTTATCATGTTGCGCCACATAAGCTTTTGAAATCTCACAATTTTACACCTCATTATTTTAATATATATTTTCTAATTGAATTTAAATTTTATTCTATTATTAAACCTTCCATTAGAATTTTGACACATCATATTTTCTTTAATATAAGAATATATTATTCCATATATAAAACACAATCATAATTAATGTCTAATACTAACATATATTCCATATATAAACACAATATAAATATCTTTTAATAATAATCATAATTATCAATTTTCATCAAGATTTTTAGAGTTCCTTTTTTTTCTTATGTATTTCATTTAATTTTGTTGCTGGCAATGGAGAAAGATGGATGGATTTGTTATAATGAAACCATGTGAGCTTGAAATGAGTTATGAAAATTATTTAGGTTTGATCATATAATCATGTGCCCATGTATTTATTTGTCCTTCTTCTTATTTTAAGTATCATTTATTTTATTTTTGGATAGAAACATGATCCATATGGTAAATATAAACATGAATCGTGTTTTATAAAAATTGGACTATATTCAACTTATGCCAAAAGAAAAATTACATTATATTAAATTTTAATTATCCTATGGTAAATACTTTCTTAGTTATTTTTTTAAACCAAAAAGTAGGATCTATCCTAAATCCGATTCGTAAAGTCTCTTTATCGATCTTGCCTACAACATTTTGAACTACAAAAAAAAAAAAAAAAAAAAAAAAAAAAAAAGTAAAAGGAATCAAAATTAATTTAGATTTTATTTTCAATAATTTTCCTGTGCATCGCACAGGTTTGCGACTAGTTATATTATAATAAGGATTCATAAGTTCTTCAAATTCTTGATTATTTCTTCGGATGTATGTAATCTCTCACTTTATATATATTGGGTTATTATAGGGAGGAATCATTTGGGAGTGGTCTCGAGATACTGACTAGAGGTTTCAAATTCAGGACCTCATAAAATTCATTAAGCTTTAGGAATGGTTAGGCCAATCCCATAAGGGGTTTTTGTATAATATTTTTAAGGGAAATTCTTAGGTCTCGTTGCGGGACCGTCCTACCAAAGGTGTCAAAAATTGTAATATTTATATGTGTATTTTGATAAAATATATGTTAGGTATAGTAAATGTGTGTAGTTTGTAGTAAAGTTAACTTTATCATAAATATCACTAATTCTACAAGAATTTACAAATTTTATTTTTATAACAATAAATACACATTTATCAATACGGACACAATATTTATCACAAAACAAACAAATTTTATCAAAATCAATACCAGTCCCGTGACGGGACCTAAGTGTTCCCCTATTTTCAATATCCAATAATGCATGACTCATTTTTGAGAGATTAGGCCAAAGATTTCGAACCATAAGCTTGGGTTGTGTTGCTATTTTGTTTGCCCAATATAATTTTCGATTAAGCTTGGGTTCTGGTTATGCCTTTTCCTTGCCCCAGCCCAACATGCCATTTGATTTTTGTAGGAACTTGATAAGTATGATTTGACTTGATGATAACGAAAAAGAGAAATGGGTCCGTCACCCAGCCCATCACATAATTTTCTAAAAATCGGGATTTAAGATTTTTTTTTGGTAAATTATTTTTTTAATGAAAAATATTTGTGGTAAGATTGTCTACAAAATATCACTGCAAAACGGCCCAAACCCTATAAAAATTGGAGTCTTGTACACTAGAAATATGCGAGTACGACCTTTAGTCAAGAATCAGCATTTCCAAGTAAGCTACTTATTAATCACTTCTCTCATATCTAGAATTGGTTATTACCATTTAATTCATATAATAATAATATAAAATAAAAACTTTTCCTTAAAAATGACCAATAGGTTTAATAACTATGGTCTAAACTAATTAGAACTCATCCATGTTCTCTAAAAAAAAAAATTAAATTAGATATGTTCTTTTATGTAAAATCCTCTAATTTAACTTAATATTTATTAATTTATTATATATAACTTTTTGTTGAATTTTTTTTTCATACATTACATGGTTAACGACTTGAAGTATTATTTTCGGCATGAACATGAATGTTCAGCGCATAATCAAGAAAAAAAAAAATGAAGACATGTACATGCATTACCCTACATCCATGTATGTATGATCATAGGGTGTTCAAATGCATCATATGACATGCATGGTATCATACGTTATGTCACGCATGGCTTGTACCACGTGTCAGTGTTTGAGGGTTGAGCACCGTTAAAGAAACATAACCGCTGTTGATAACCGAGCCCTGCTGACACCTGGGACTGGGACTTTTCACTGACCCCAAACTTTAGATTCTTAATTGGGACTTGGGATGTAATTCAGTTTGGGGTCCAATCTTGTAGATCATGGCACACCATTAGAGTATCTCCAGGAGCTTTTTTATATTGTCTTCACATGTGGAGAGTTCTTTGTTATTTTTTTAAATTTATTCCAACAGACTCTTTACATCTCTCTATTTTTATTAAAATAATAATTTCATTATATTATTTTAATTTTTTTTCTTTTCATAGCATTTTTTTTTTCTCTTTTTTTTTCCTCATCTCTTCCTTCAATCACACCCACGGCTCCACCACCACGCCGAGATCGGCACAAACCCACGCCTAGGCCGAGATCATCAAGCAAACCCAAGCCCACGCCAAGATCGGCAAACCCAAGCCCGTATCAATAAACCCAAGCTAAGATCAACGATCCGGGAACAGATATTCGGGTCAAACCATCTCAAACCCATCTCTAATCAAAATCCATTGCCTTATGAGCGTCGTTCAAGAGCCGATCCTTCTTCAACCCATGGAAGTTTCGCTAGAATTGAGATCAAGTGAGATCGACGAAGATTCGTCTTGAAGTCCGCGTGGAGGAGAAGATTAATGGGTCTAGTGAGGCCATGAGGGAGATCAGTGGGTATGGTGAAGTCGTGAGGGAGATCGGTGGGATCGGTGAGGGAGATCGGTGTGAGAGAGAGTGAATAGAGGGAGAGCACAGAGAAGGAAAAAAAAGAAAAGAGAGAGAAAGAAATCGTGAAAAAAAAAAAAAAACTTAAATAGGGCCGGTCAAAAATTTTTATTGGCTGAAGAGTGTACAGTAGCTTTTCATTTGTGAAAAGCTACTGTAACATTTTGGCAATTTGAAAAGCAAAATGAAGAGCTGTTGGAGTATCATTTCTTCATTTTGCTCTCCACATGTGGAGATAAAGAGCCTAGATGAAGAGCTCTTGGAGATCTCTTAAGAATTATGACTATGTTATTAAAATATACAAATTTAATAAAATATATATTTTATTGTCGAGAGATTGAAATCAATAATAGATAATAATTAATGATTAATCTAAATGAAAACTAATAAAAATATGTCAACTCAATTAATATAAAAAAGATTAATAAAAAATTAAACTTATAGTATTACTCATGTGATAAGGGGCCAAACTATACATATGTCCTAAAAAAACACTACATATATATATATATATATATATAAAATAGTAAACATTTGAAAGTTGAACCTACAAAAATAGGAGTTGCCCCTCCAAAAAAATCCAATAATCCTCTTTAAAAAAATTAAGTTATATACATGTTCGTGTGCATGTAGAGTATGTCTTGATTATTGTATCAGTAGTACAACTCGGCCCCTTAAACAAAAAAATTTAGTTTTGTCACTACATGCATCTGCATGTGATATATTTATATAAAATGAAATAATATAATAATCTATATCTATATTAAAAAATAAAATAAAAGTTTTATTTTAAATTTTTAATGTATCATATTTAAATATTTTTTGACAAATTATTTTGTGAATTGTACGATTAGAAAATGGCTAAGAGCCAGAAAAGCTTTGGTGTCCACGGTAGTGCAAGAAGATCACATATATGGTAATGCCCTAGTTTGCTTCTTTTCTGTAATATTAATTGGTTGGAGAAAAGTCACAACTCATAACAATGCTACAAGCACAATAAATTTTATAAATTTTTTTTTTATATTTTATTTTGGCGGAAATTGTAATTAATGCAACATCATTTTTATTGGAACCACTATTGACATTAGTTTTATTGTACACAAATTACAATATACTAACTTGAGAGTTGTAAAACTAGTTGTCATTAGACTTATTAGGAAATATTTCCAACTGATTATTACAAAAAAAATGAAAAGGATTGGGAGAGAGAAAGGAAGAGCATGTTTGGTACACAACAATAGACTCATGAATTAAAGAAGTATTTCTTTGTAATTATTATTCAGTTGTATGGTTGACTTTTCATTATAGGGAATAGTTATTTCTTAAGTTACTTAATGACTCAAAAAATAAAAAATTCCTAAAAAAATCATTGTTGGTTACCACTACTTAAATCTCTCTCTCTCTCTCTCTCTCTCTCTCTCTATATATATATATATATATATATAATGGGTCCTGTTAACGAGTGCCTTAGGACAATGGTTAAGGAAGCATTTAATGCTTCCACTTTATAGGAAGTAGTAAAATTTTAATATTAAAATAATACAAAAATAACTTTTAAGGGTATTTTAGTCTTTCTATTTATTATTTTAATATTAAAAATTTGTTATTTTCCATAAAGTGTAAAATTTAATGCTCTTTAACCATTGCCCTAAGGGCACTGAAAATATATATAATATAAAACTTAGATACAGTTTCTTAGATTAAGTACATTAGGTTCCTCAATTGAATTCAAACACATAATTGCATTAAGCAATGAAACACAAACAATGTTATCTTTTCCAAGAATATTTAAATTCAATGTATTTGAATTCAACTAGAAACCTAATGTACTTGACCTAAATAACTGTATCTAAGTTTTACCCATATATATATATACTAGACTATAACCCACGCAATGCGCGGTTCTTTTTCATTGTTTTTCTATAAATATGTTCCTAACAAAGCTGTTAGCCTTAAGGTTTCAATAATTATTAATTGGCTAATTAATCCAAGGACATTCATGTAGTTTTGATGATAACCATGATTTTAAGTTGTTCATTAATAATATTTTCATATGAACTAATGATTTATGTTTTAAAGCTTAATTTTGACTATTGATTTAATTGGACCAAGATGGCCAATTCAAATATCAAGCAAATGCAAAGTTGACAAGTTGCAAATTCATTGAAGATCAAAGTCATCAAGACTCAAGACAAAGAAATCAAGCTCAAAGATAATGATCCGAGACATATGAGAAGTAAGAGTTAGGTTTTGTAAAGTTTATTAAGATTTGATCTTTAAGGCTCAACTTTAAAACCAACTTCAATTGAAAAATCTCTTAAAGTTTTCAAAGACAACTTGATTGGTTGAAATTCAAATGTAAGACAACCATATCAATTGAAAAATCTCTTAAAGTTTTCAAAGACAACTTGATTGGTTGAAATTCAAATATAAGACAACCATATCAATTGAAAAATCTCTTAAAGTTTTCAAAGACAACTTGATTGGTTGAAATTCAAATATAAGACAACCATATCAATTGAAAAATCTCTTAAAGTTTTCAAAGACAACTTGATTGGTTGAAATTCAAATATAAGACAACCATATCAATTGAAAAATCTCTTAAAGTTTTCAAAGACAAACTTGATTGGTTGAAATTCAAATATAAGACAACCATATCAATTGAAAAATCTCTTAAAGTTTTCAAAGACAACTTGATTGGTTGAAATTCAAATATAAGACAATCATATCAATTGAAAAATCTCTTAAAGTTTTCAAAGAAAGCAACTTGATTGAAATTCACATGCAAGACAACCATATCAATTATGGTTGAAAAATCTTAAGAAGAAAAGTTTTCAAAGAAAGCAACTTGATTGAATTTCACATGCAAGACAACCATATCAATTATGGTTGAAAAATCTTAAGAAGAAAAGTTTTCAAAGAAAACAAATTGATTGATTGAAAATCAAGAAGAATGCAAGACAACATGATGGCTATAAATACTATCCTTTCTTCATTTCTAAACACCAAGCATACAAGAGAAATCAAAGATAGAAAAGATAACATCTTATACATCAATCCATCTTTCTCAAGCTTATATTTTCATATCATTCAAAATCCTTGATTGAAAATTTCTCTAAACACTTTTTGAGCCATATTGATCAAATCATTGATATACTATTAGAGTGAGCATATTGTGTACAATTACTCTTTGAGAGAGCCTTATCTTGTACAACAAATACTTTGTTGAAACCTGTGAGTATTTTGTTAGGGTTTTGGTATAAATCCTAAGGAGTGAAAAGGATTTTTCACTCGGTGGTTACTCTTCACTGTGTAAGGAAGATTTGTAACGGTTTGATCTTCACCCGAAAGAAGATTGTCAAATAGTGGATTTGGGAATCCTCAAGAAGTGTTCTTGAGGCGGGGACGTAGGCACGGGAGCCGAACCTCGATAACAATCATCGTGTTTGATTTTCTCTCTCTCTATCTCTTACATATTTAATTGCTTATATATATACTTGTGCTTGATTTCATATCATATTTATATTGCAATTGAATTGTGATCAAACATTTGCTAAATCAACATTTGCTATTTGAAGATAGTTTTTAATTCCGCATTTAAATCGAAAAAGTTTGCCTCAACCTAAATCACCCCCCCTCTTAGGTTGATATTTGGGTAACAAAGCAACTAAACTAAGAAGAAGAAAGAAATAATAACAATAATGAAAAGGAAAAAAATTTTAGAAAAAAAAATGTAAAATAGAAAATGTAAATAATTTTTCTTTGCGCTTAAAAATAGAAATGATCATTTTTATTATATCTCATCAAATGTATTATACTGATTTTTATTATATTTCATCAAATGGGGATATTGAACATAAAGTCAATGGGGGTTTATATCCCGAGGTTGTATTGACTTAGCAAAAAAAAAAAAACTCACTTCACATCGTTTATGAATTTCAATCACTTTGGTGAACCTCAATTGTTTCATATAGGGATTCTAAATGTTCAGAGGTTTCTCATTTTTGTTTAACTTACAACACTTTGATAGTACAAATAAATAATACAATTTGTCACATATTTATCCCATCTTTACCTTTTTTTACTTTCTTTTGTTTCTCTTTTCATCTTTTTTTGGGCAATTTATCACTTATTAATAATCACATAAACAATATTTGTGACCTTAGAAGTCCATCATATAACAAATTGGTCCACAGAAAAATGACAATGTCATCTTAAGTCCACGCCCTCACCCTCACAGAGGGGTGAGACTTTTTGAAGAGAGAAATGACCATTGGGACGAATGCCCACGTTGTAGTTTAAATGCATATTTGAAATAACATATATTGTGTTTAACATATTTGGCTTTAATTAGAGCATATAATTAGGTAGTGAGCATTTAATTTATTAATGATGTAGTTTTTATTATGGGATAGTGGGTATTTAATTTATTAATTGTGTTATTTTTATTATGGGATAGTTGGTATTTAATTTATTAATGATGTAATTTTTTTTAATAAACTAACACATAGCAAGTAGAAGACGTTGCCTTAGATGCCACATGGCAGAAAATATATATATAATATATAATGTCAGTAATAGTGTAAAATTATTTTTTTAATAAAAGTAACAATTTATAATTATTGATTGTTGTAATTTAATTTTTAATTTTTTTTTATAATTGTAAACCTAATCAATTGATATTATAATATGAAATTTAATAGAAAACAAAATAAAATTACAATTTTTTTTAAGATTTATTAATTTAATTTATTCTATTATAGTTTCGCATATTCCTTGTAATTCTTATTCCTATTCTCAAGTAATCATCATTATTGTGTACTAAACGTTTCTTAAATGAAACCTAGTTGTTACAATTGGGTGATAATTCACCCAAAGCCCACTACGTACCCATGATTTTAGTTTTGGAGGACAAGATTAAAATAAAAATTAAAAATAAATTTGATTAAAAAAATGTTATTAATATAAGTGTTGTAAAATAAGGGAAAATTGCATTGACCTCCCCTGAGGTTTAGGATAAGTGCATTGATCTCCCCTAAAGTTTTGAATTGTACACTGACTTCTCATACTTTTCAAAATAATCTGCAATCTCTCCCTCACCCTATTCTTCCTCTTTTCCAACCCACAAATCCAAACCCCACTTCATCCCCACTCCATCAATCGCCGAGCCTCCCCAAATCACTCAACAACTACTAGTCCTCCTCTGCCACGACTCCCGCACCCACACAGAGCTGGCCCTGGGGTAAGCCCACGCAAGTTGCAACCCCCTCTTGTAGGGCAACAAATAAAAAATATATATATATTAGTATATAAAAAAAATATTCATTAATATATATAAAAGAAATTTTTTTATTAGTTTACATTAAAAATTATATTAGTATACATAAAAGAAAAAAAAATAATAATGATTGAGAAGGCAACAAACTAGATCAAGATATGGGCCAATTGATTTATTTCAATTATTTGACTATGTGAGACTTTGACTTGACTCTTAAGTGTGGTCTTGTCACTTGTGCCTTTGTGACCGAATAGTTTGTGATTTTTTTTTTTTCTATTTTTCTATTTTTTTTAATGAGAGTGTTGTGCTTTTATTGAAATATATTTGACGTGTCTTAGTGTTTGTGTGAATGAAATCGGTCTCAACTTTGTGATTTATTGATTTGTTTGAAATTTTTGTTTGCACGAGTGTAGGAAGCAAAAATTTGAAAGCCAATTACAAATTGTCACGTCAAATTTAGTGACAAATCCTAAATTTGCATGTCACTAAATTAATTAAATCAAATATCAAAGAGCAAATTAAATGGTGCCATGTGTTATCAAATCGGCAAATAAAAAATTGCCACGTGTCACTTGGACCCACAAAATCAAGATAAGTGTTTCTTCTAATAATATTGGGACCCTTATAATTGATAATTATCTCCAATAAAATAAATAAAGATGAAGATAAATATCAACGAGTCCTAGTAAGACTCTTGAATTTTTGGCCAATCAAAATTGACCATGTGTCATCTAAAGTACTAGTTTCAAAAAAAAAAAAAAAGATATTCCTAAAAAAAGATTAGTTTCAACTTTCAAGTAGACTCTTTTTCATGAGACCACTATAAATAGAGGCATTCCTTTGCTTATTCAATATCAATTCTCCAAGCATCAAAGCTCTGCCCAAAATTGTTCCAAGATTCAATATAATGTTCCCAAAATGTTTGTGCAAGTACTCTGTGTTCGATGGTCGCCATTCTATTTACTAATATGAGCTATATGGTTAGGTCATGTGCCCAATGTGTACGAGTAAGAGATATTAATTGTTATGGGCGTTCATCAGTAGACTGTAGAGCATGCCCAATTTAAGATTACAAGAAGTAACACATACATGTGCTACTCAACAAACCTTGTAATATTAGATTGGAGTAATGCACTAATGCCTAGGCATTACACCTTGAATGGCCATCAATAGGGTGTAGCTATATATATCCTCCATTGAGACCGGTTGGTCTGTCAACAAAAAAGAAAAAACCAAGAAATACCGTAAAAAATCTCTCTTAGTGTATTTTGTGAGTGTGTGCGAGGTTCTTAGATTGTGGGTTTTCGTGTGCATCACTCTCGTAGTGTGTACCATAGCTTCCACTGGGAGGTTTCACTCGAGTTCATTGGTCCGCAAAATAATTGTAGGAGGAAAAGTTTGTAGCCCTCTAGTTTGTTGGAGGTTGTAGAGACAATCCCTAGACAATGGAAGAAAGGTATGCCTAAAATTGTTGTTTTAAATATTTCTAATAGGTTCAAATTAGAGTGACACTTAGAACAAAATTAGAGTAGATTGAGATTCAATTAGGAACACTTGATACAAAATTAAAATGAACTAGCTTGTAACCCCTTGTATATGGATAGTACATTTAAGAATAACCACAATAAGATACATGTGAATCATTCATATCTAAGTTTAATATCAATATTTGTTTTAGAAATTTTTGCCAACTCTTCGGAAAAAAAAATTACAATGTTATAATTTGGTAACGTATCCATTTTAGGAAGAAAAAATAATATATATATATATATATATATATATATATATATATTATATTTGATGTCCAGGCCAGTTTGCATGCATCTCGATTAATCTTAAGGAGACACGTAACACCCTACTAGTCACGTATACCGCAATAATCACAAAGCTTTGCCTTAGGTTAAGTGCCCCTGAGGAGACTCGAATTAGTGATTATTGGGAAGCACACCCAAAGCCGGACCAGATTTATATGTATACTTAATTATTACTTTTTAACATGATATTTTTTATTTATTTGTAATACAATGAATTTTGTTTCTACATATTATGATTTTTTTTTTTTAATATATATAGTTAAGAAATTCAGTCATGCTGAAAATTTATTGAAAATGCACCACCGATTTTTGGAACATGGTAAATGTTTCATTAAGGTTTATACTCAAATTAAATGATTAATTTCGGGAAGACAATTTGGGTTAATTCCAAATAGCTAAGTTGGAAATAGTTATCAACAAGTTTAAGTAGTTTTAAATGGCCTTGAAGTAGTTTTAAAGTATATGAATATTTTTTCTTTTTCCCTTTTTGAAAAGAAAAAGTAGATGAATACTTGACTCAAAACTAGACTGGATTTGTAATCTAAATTAACTATTGCATAAAATTAGAGTGGATTAAATCTTAGTTTAGCTTCCACTTTTAAATAGATAGATACATATAAGTTAGTTTAATCTTTTAATGCACATGGTATGCTCTATTTAGAGAACAAATTGCCAACCGTCATGTCTCTTGTGCCCTAAAATTTTGGAGACAAAATTTCTTATTGATCCGCAACTTCCATCATCGGCCCATAACCTCCAACAATTACAAGAAAGTTGAGTTTTGAACTTCCCCTCCTCATGGGAATATCCAACCACCAAGGGCTGTGTAGCAGTGCCCACATGTACGTGTGATCACTCCCACACCATCAACAATTACATGCATGCTACTTGCTGCTTGTCTTATCTTGTCAAGCATGGTTTTGCGATTACTTTGTTCAGGGGCGGCTCTACCTTATACTCAGGGTGTGCAGCTGCACACCCTGACTTTTTAAAAAATCAAAGAAAATTTTTTTTTTTATATAGATATTCTCGACTAAAAAAAAATTCTGAACACCCTCAAATAAAAATTGTGAACACCCTCAAATAATTTGTGAACACCCTTATCTAATAAACCCAATTTACCATACTCAAAAATAAAAAGCCCAAATAACAACACTTATTTAAGCCCATAATACAAAATAAGCCCAAATAATAACTTGTTTAAACCCAAATGTTTGAACCAGCCCAGCCCATTAATTAAATTTATTCTATTTAAGAAAAAAAAAAAAAATCCCAAACTTACTGCGTGTCTGATTGTCTTGTAGTGATACTTTGATATTTTATGTTTTTACTGTATATTTCATGTAATTTTTTTTTTTAGTGATGTTATATTCAAGTTTTGTAATGAACGCTGAACACCCTGAAAAAATTTCCTGGAGCCGCCACTGACTTTGTTATTGAAAATTTGATAACCAAAGCATGGTTACAAATCAACCATACTTCCATTATTTGAATCCTAGCTTTGAAGAAAAATATATTGATGGGACTGGGAAGCAAGTGAAAAATACATCTTATTGTTTGATGAAAATTTTACAACTGCATATGAAATTAGATAATTAATATTCCAATAATATCAATAGATTGAAACACAAATACAAGTTTGAAGGAAATTATTTCGAGTTACTTGCACACATATAAAATGTAGATATAAGACTGAAATATAAGAACCATGTAGAATACTCCTCAATAAAGCATAAGCATGTTTATGTAGTATGCCGGAAAAGTCTTTCCATCCATTGTATAACTTTATGAGCCTGCAAATAGAAAACAATATAAAGAGGAAAATGTCAAAGTAAAGAACTTATTACCAACATTTTAATAGTAAAAAGTTAGATTTTTGACCTCATGTTGCACTAAATCTTAACGCCAAGAAGAATGTTCTTGACTAAATGTAGCTCAGAGATAGCCTTGCTAATGTCCCATCGTTCTTGCGGCAACTCCACAGAGCATGCTACTCCGACATTAAATATGGATATCAAACACTCCTCCGTTCTGTTTGAAGGACTACCTTTGTGATTGTCAATCATTTCATCAAAATTATTTAAAATTTTTGGGTCAACAATCTCCATTACACGGTCAGGTAAGGCCATACTAGCATAGTTGTGAAGGCTAAGGCCTCCCTCAAACACATTATTTGTGGGTCTTTTTCCAGTTATCATCTCCAACAATAAGATTCCATAGCTATAAACATCACCTTTGGTTGACACCTTACTTCCTAGACCGTACTCTGCCATTCAGAATATTTGATATAGAATTATAATACAATCACATTATAATTTAAGGGCTAAAAAAGTAATCATGGTAATTGTGGGAAAGCCTATGTTAACAATCAAAAAGTTCAATAAGTTGTTACCTGGAGGAGTGTACCCAATTGTTCCTCTTATTCCAATTGAGCTGCTTTCTTTTGGATATGTAAGTTCTAAAAGAAATTTTGCAAGCCCAAAATCTCCAACATGAGCAATCATATCACAGTCAAAAAGAATGTTGCTTGGCTTTAGATCACAGTGAACAACTGGCATTGGGCAATGGTGATGTAGGTAATCGAGTGCACATGCAACATCAATGGCAATGTTTGTTATTTGAAGAAGGTTCAGATTTTGTACCTCTACTTTCCCAGTATCTATTTCCAGATCCTTATGTAACCAATCTTCTAGACTTCCATTGGGCATGAACTCGTAAACTAGAGCCTTAAAATCATTGCCATTAAAATCCACACTTGAACAAGAGGTTATGATCTTCACAAGATTTCGATGACGAATATTTTTCATGGCTTCACACTCGGAAATGAAGCTCTTAGAAGCGCCTCGACGTTGAAGATTAAGTACCTTGACTGCAACAATTGTTCCATCCTCACCAAGGATACCTTTATACACTGAGCCAAAACTACCCACACCAATCAAATTTGACGAAGAGAACCCATCAGTTGCTTTAAGGAGCATTTGGTAAGACACTTTCAAAAGCGATTGTCTAAAGGAAGATCCTGAAGAGTTATCTTTTCTTCTATTTTTCTGCCAGTAAAATAAGATATATGAGACTGTGGATACTGCCAGAAGCACACAGGCTATTGAGATTACCATTGTGAGTGTAAGAGACCACTTCCTTTTCTTGTATTCTTTTGTTAAGCACTTAGGCAACTTTAGTTCTAATATGCCCCCACAAAGCCTACTATTTCCGACAACTGATATTGCACTAGCATTTGCAAAAACTCCTTTTGTTGAAACCTCTCCCTGAAAATCATTGAAGGATAAATTTAGATTCTTCAAGGAGAGTTTCTCCAAGAAATTTGGAATTTGCCCAGACAAGTTGTTCCGAGAAAGATCCATGACTTGAATACCTCTTGAAGAACTCAAGGATGACGGAATTGCTCCCTGAAAGAAATTGTCCTCCATGTAAAGGTAGACAAGGCTAGTGCAGGAGCTTAGGCTGTTTGGAATTTCACCAGACAACTTGTTCTCAGATAAGTTCAATTCTACTAAATGGACAAGATTGCTGACCTCTGATGGTAGTGATCCAACAAAAAAGTTTTTAGCTAAATTAAGTGAAATTGACAACTTTGAAATTGCAAAGAGTTGCTTTGGAATCGTTCCATTGAGATTGTTTTGAGATAGATCTAACCACAACAAATTTTGGCAATTTCCTATACTTGATGGGATAGTTCCTTGCAATCTGTTATTTTCTAAGTTCAGTTCATTTATCAAGGATAGGTTTCCTAGGGTAATTGGTAACCTTCCTGAGAGTCTGTTGTCTCTTAAATCTAATCGCTGTAATTTTTGAAGATTACCAATAGTACTTGGGATTGCCCCTGTGAATCTGTTACCATACATGCTTAATGTGGTCAAGTTGACCAGATTACCTATCCCTGAAGGAATCTCTCCAAAAATAAGATTTTTGTTTATCCAAAAATAGGTAAGTTGGGTTGAAAAATTGCCTAGAACATTTGGCAACGTACCTTTGAACTGATTCGAAGAGAGATCCAATATCTGCAGACTGCTACAATTGGCCAAAGATTGAAAGAAATCCATTTCATCAGCATCTCCACTTCCTAAATAAGTTTCATCAATTGTTAACCGCAATAAACCTTGTAAGCCTCCAAAATTGACTGATAGTTTTCCTGTATAATTGTTCCCTCCAACTTCTAAGCGTCGTAGCTCTGAAGCATTAGATAATGAGAGTGGAAAAGATCCGGTAAATTGGTTGTCATAAATTTGAAACCACTGGAGCTGAGGAATGGTAAGAAATAAGTCTGCTGGAAGACTTCCACTAAGCTCATTTCCGGCCAATGAAAAAATAGTAATAGAAGAAAGATTATATAAAGATGGAGGGATCAAACCAGATAGTTTATTTCCACCCAGTGAAAGAAATGTTAAGCTTTTTAATTGACCCAAGGCATCTGGAATATGTCCTCCCAAAACGTTATCGGGTGCAGATAAATGTTGGAGAGAGCTAAGGTTCCCAATGAAAGGTGGGATTCCTCCCCCGAGATTGTTCATGTAAACAGAAAGAGTCTCAAGCTTTGACAAAGAAGCAAGCTCTATTGGGATGGATCCTGAAAGGTTATTTTTACCTACTTGAAGGAGCTTGAGGTTGAAGCAATAGGAAAGGTTTGCAGGAATTTCCCCTTCCAAAAAGTTATTAGTCAGCATCAATTCTTGCAACCTGAACAGACGACCAACGTCATCAGGGATTTTGCCTCCAATGGTGTTGTTCGCAAGCACAATCTTCCTCATGAAGCTGAGGTTGCCTATGTATGGAGACAAGGAACCCACCAAACCTCTGGTCTGAAGATCTAATATAGTGACTCTTCTATGCTTGCGGCCGCATGTAACACCTTCCCACTCACAGAAATGAAAGGAATCATTCCACGAGCTGAAAACATTTGTAGGGTCATCTGTTATCTTTGTCTTGAAGGCCAACAAAGCCTGATGATCCGTCTCATTCCCAACAGACAAAACAGCAAGAGGTTTTACATGCATCAGTACAATGAAAAAGAGGAGGATGGCTTGGAAGTGAATTGAGCATAATAGTCTCAGACTCATTACTGAAAGTGAAGAAGATCCTCTTCCTTGCCTTTTCATTTCCAATGTACAAAATTTGTGTTGTGCTTGACAAACTAAGGCGTCTTCATAAACTACATTTATGAAGACCACCGAAGTAGTTTAGACGTTGCGTTTCATTGTGACCACATACCATTTCCAATTTCTGATGACAGCATTTAATATGCGTCTATTCTAGGGAGACTTGTGTGTGTGGATATTTCAGGATTTGGTAATGACAATTAGGCGTGGAGGTGAAAGAGTGCACCAAATCTCAACTCTTTTTTAAATTGCTAGTTCAAGTGGGAGGTAGTAGGTACAACTGCAGATGCAACAAAGAACCTAGTGATTGTTGACACGCAAATGGTACAAGATAGTCTTGGACTACATTTATGACCACATACCATTTCCAATTTCTGATGACAACATTTAATATGCGTCTATTCTAGGGAGACTTGTGTGTGTGGATATGAATGTTGCTTTCAGGACTTGGTAATGACAATTAGGCGTGGAGGTGAAAGAGTGCACCAAATCTCAACTTTTTTTTAAATTGCTAGTTCAAGTGGGAGGTAGTAGGTACAACTGCAGATACAACAAAGAAGAACTTTTTTTTCCTCTCATAGAAGTTGTAAGTCTCGTTAATTAAATTTATGATAGGATCCACCATTTCTGTGAGAGGAGGGAGTACGCATTTAATGTACTCCCGAAGTATCTAATAATTTTCCTAGTCTTGGACTACGTTTAAGGATTTTTGTTTTTGTTACTTATTTTGATAGAAACGCATTTATGGATATATATATATATATATATATATTTGATAAGAACGCATATGGATATTAATTGCACCTCATCCACTCAAAAATTTATTCTTTATTCTTTTGTTCTTTTTATTTATTTTTAAATTCTTTTTTTAAGGGTTGAGCTCACCTCTTCAAAGATATTGCACTATCTTGATCTAAATTTTTATGAAGATCGTTCGTGGTGAGGTAACTTTTATAGGCAGCCTAGTAGCACTCATGCAAAGGTGAGTCTCGGCATGTGTGAGGCGTACAACCACCCAAGGCCTGTTCCAAAAAAATTTTAAGTCTTTATAATTTTGAAAAGCCTAAAAAAATGATAAATAACTCTATACAAAAATTTAAAAAGATCCAAGTAATTAAAACAAAGAAAAAATTATAGTAATCTCCATTGAGGTTTTGAAAATAACACTCTGCCTTTTTTTTTTTTTTTTAATGGCATTTCATTCCCTTACCTTAAAAAAAAAAAACATGGCAGAGTGTCATTTTTTAACAAAAGCAAAGGGGTGAGTGTCATTTTCTAAACGTCAAGGGAGGTTGCTATAATTTACCTGTAAAAATCTTAAATAAAGCTCAAACATTAAAATTAATTCTTTAAAATAAGCCTAACAATAACTTATTTCTTTAGCCCAAGTCCCAAAAATAATAAAACAACCATAAAAAAAGGTAAAAAGTAAATAAACTTTTCCCTATAACTTAACCTCCTACCACTTTGCGTTTTTATTGGGCATGTTTGGTATGATATATTATTTGCTATTAATGTAGTTAGCAAAACCTTTTCAGTCTAAAGATATGTGTAAAGATGTTGTCATAGATAAATTAAAATGACTTATTTCATTTAAAAATATATATATAGAGAAAATGAGTTTACATCTGCATTGATTACTATTAAAGAAATTGCAATTGAAATGAAAATTGATCCTGTATTTCGTTAAAAACGTCAACTTCATAGGAAAAAAACAATTTAATAAGAATAATAATAATGAAATTGAACAATCACATGAAGAATTTTTTAGAGTTAATTATTTAATATATATATAGTAGATCAAGCTCTTTCTTCTTTAAAAAATAGGTTTGAACAATTTCAAATATATGAGAATATATTTGGGTTTTTTATTTGATTTGAATAAGTTAACTTCATTGGATCATTGATAATTTGAAAAAGTATTGTGTTAATTTTGAAGTTTTTTGTTTTTTAAAAAAAACATGATAATTTTTCTGATCTTGATGGTATTGATTTATTTTCAGAATTAAATTTCATACAAGAGAATATTCTACCAAAAGAAAAGAAGACAACGATTGATATACTTAATTTTTTAAGCATTTGAATTGTTTCCAAATGCATCTATTGCATATAGAATATTATTGATTATACATGTTACAATCGTGTCTGTAGAAAAAAGTTTTTCAAAGTTAAAATTATTAAAATCTTACTTACAATCATCTATGTTATAAGAAAGATTAAAAGCGTTAGTTATATTATCTATTGAACAAAATTTATTAGAAAATATTAAATATACAAATTTAATTAGTAATTTTGTAGCACAAATTGCGTGTAAAGTAATCTATCAATGATACTTTATCTTAAATTTTTTTAAGGCCTCATTTTTAGTATCGCTACACGTCTCGTAATTCTTAGAGCCGACCCTAGACTCATGAAGTAAAGCTTATAGACGTTGTATTTCCAAGTGGGGCTTTTCTATGGCCATTTCAATTTTCTGATGACAGAATGATACTGTTTAGGTCTTGGACATAGGTAATTTTGAGACGGGGGAGTATGCACAAGTAAGTGATTCTCACTTGAGCTTATAAAACCTTTCAGAATTATTTAGTCACCGAATTGGCTTTTCTCTTTGTTATGTCATATGCGAAAGGCATTCTGAAACTTATGTCAAGCAATGCATAATCCAAGATTGATATGTCGTACATTTAAAGCTTGACAATATTTTTAAAAGTGTCAAAACCATATCAAAGTTTTTTTTTTTTCACTTTATATACAATAGCTGCCATATTTGCATTGAAATTTATAAGTTTCTTATGTTATGAGTCCACTCTAACTATATAATAGAGTTTTTTTTTTTTTAATTTATTTATTAAAAAGAAAAAAGATAAAGATAAAATACAAAAATCACCCATGTGGTTTGAACTAATGACAGAAACTATCAAGAAATCTAAAAAATATCCAGTTTACCCCCAATTGTAAACAGTACTTAAACACCGTTTGTACATTTTCCCCAAAAATTACAAAGTTCACAATTGTTGAGGTAGTAAATTATGATTGGTGTATAATAAAGTGATGTCAGTGTGAAAATGATGTTGTAATAATCACAATCTGTCATTTCAACAATTATGAAATTTGTTATGCCTATAGCATTATTGTAGAAATAAAAGTTCACATCCATGTTTTAATTTATTTAAGATTACAAATTAAGTTTGGGTGAAAAGTACACAAACGGTGTTAAGTACTCTTTGTATTTAGGGAGCAAACTTGATATTTTCGAAAAGTCTTAATAGTTTTTGTCATTAACTTAAACCTCAATAGTTTTTATATTTTACCCTGCTGTATAATATTTTCCACTAGCACTACGAAACTTGCTTAAAACTGAGGGGGGGAGGGGAGTTAATATTATATAGTTGCCCAGAGTCGTGAAGCTCAATTACCTACAGAAGTAGGTGCGAGCAAAAGCTCCAAGCCACAATGACACCACCTCTCTGCTCTTACTCCTTCATCTCTACCAAAATCCCTTGCTACCTCAACTGATAGTATCCACCTATCCTTTGCAACAAGTTTCCCTCCTCTTCACCTAAGGTGGGGTTTCTCTCTTTAACTCAAAAGGGTCTTCAGGTTTGGGCTCCCTGAGACCTCATGGAGATCCAAGTGCCCATTACAACACCTTCCACCCTTGATGCTTGTAAAGGGAGTGGATGAAGCTCAACGGGGAGAAGAACATAGGAGAGAGCATGTCCGGAAGAGGCTGAGCAGGAAACGCCTTGGAAGTGATGTTCATCCATTAATTCCGATTTTGGTTCCAAATCTATTGTTGTATTTCTGCTTTGGGACCCATTTCCTGTTGGAGATTCCTAAGAAATTTATCCCAAGATTGTCACACGGGTCCTTGTAAATGTGAATTTCGGTTTAATCATTTGCATTAACAAGTACATATGTTACTTCGAGTTTTGGTTTTAAATGCATGTGATTCACCAGTTATTTGTACATATTCTTCTGTTAAATCTGAATCAGATAGTCATGTGCCATGGCCCATGAGTTTTGGCACAAAAAGCTAAAATTAGCAAAATGTGGTTACCTAATTGTAATCCGTGGAAAAAGGTTTTTGCGGAAAAAATTAACATCCTCTTAGAATAATAATTAAATGATTAAATTCATAGTTTCTCAATAGAAGTTATTGGAAACAAATTTCCTTACTCACCAACCAAAAAAAAAATCTTGGAAACAAATTATAATTTATCAGATCACCGTCACGTAACCTCACTACAATTACATGGAAGAATTTTCGGTACCTTTAAGATTTTTGAACCTTTTCCCTTTCGTACAAATGCGGGCCTGAGTTTTAGAGCTCTTTAGATTGCATTTTGTAAAGGTCGGCTCTTCAAAACATTTTTTACATTCAGCTCTTCAATACTATTCAACTTTTTGGGAGAAAAAAAAAAAAAAAAAAAAAAAAAAAAGAAAAAAAAAACCACCATGCTCAACAAGTTTGACGAGCACGGTAACGTTTTATAAAAAATTTATTTTCCTTTTTTATTCACACTTTTCTCCCTCATCTCTCTATTCTGTAAAATAAAAAAGTTATAAAAAAAAAAAGTGAAAAACGAGATGAATGGCATTGGGCATCTTGCATTTCGGATTCATTAAAGTTTTCAGACAAGCATACCAAAGTAGAGGATGGATAATCTCATAGAAATTGTGGTGCCAATTTATGCACTTATAGGTGTTACAACAATTCTACACAATTGATCTACATTATTGATTCCCATATGTTTCTCAGAATCTCTTCACCTAAACTTCTGCAATACTACACGCAAGTGGAAATTGAAGAGGGTCGATAGTTACCTGGTTTCAATTGCATAAGTTTCAGAGCCTCTCAGGAATGAGCGGCGCCACCAAATCTGGAAGGCTTTGCTTAGATTAGGGCATTCAGTGCCATGCTTGGAGAAACACCGAAACCACTCCATAAAGAGCATATACTGCTGCTTCATAGGTAGAGTAAGGAGTGTCTGACCCATAGCTTCCTCCAATGACTTCATATCAAGCCCTTTTCTGCATCTCTGCAGCCAACCAAAGTCCAATAGCATTGGGCCAAACCATGCCAGGAGAATCCCTGATCTTGATTCTGACCGGCAATGCAGTTTTCTGGTGCCCATTGCAATGAATAGAAGTGCCGAAACCCTGCTAAGCTCATACCTGACCATTG
This sequence comes from Fagus sylvatica, assembly GCA_907173295.1. Lineage (NCBI taxonomy): Eukaryota > Viridiplantae > Streptophyta > Magnoliopsida > Fagales > Fagaceae > Fagus > Fagus sylvatica. The sequence goes on along the minus strand of OU015768.1, from coordinate 14,950,696 downwards.
GAGATACATTCTCATGCATCTTAAGCAGTTCAACCTGATCTGCCCACATATCCACAAACTCCTCAGCCATTTGCCTATCAAGGAGGATTTCTAACAACCAGTTGATGTTATCAACTTCTCTTGAGATGCGTTCAATCAAGGGCCTACCCTTGTCCTTCTTTGCCAATTTCTCACTAGGAATAGAGTCTGAGGCCTCCTCAAACAAGCTGACAAGTGAACTCAGACATGACTGGCAAACATTGTGAAGATCTTCCTTATTGACATCAGCATGGTCCTTCTCATAGACTGAACTTCTGCACAGGAGACCCTTGACTAGTGGCTTTAGCTCATTCCTAGCATTGGCATCAGTGCAACTGGTGATAGACCAAACAAGCTGTCTCGCTAAATTTTGTTGGGAATCTACTGAGTTTCGAGAGTACAGTCTGGACAAAATATCTCTGGTTGTTACATCATCAAACTTAAATCTTGTAAACAGGATCCTCAGTTTCTCCTCTTCTTCCTCAGTCCAAGGAACAGCCTCAAGGTACTTTAAACAGGAAAAAACACCCTTAGTGAACATGATACCTGCTGATACCTGGTAATAATAAGAGAAGAGCTTGTTAAAGAAGCACACAACTGTTATTACAGATTCCATAGTTCATAATTTGCAGAAGCTTTCTTAACACGATAGTTTCAAGTAACTCCAGCCCTTTTTCTTTTCCTTTCTTATTTCTATTCCTTTTTTTCTTTCTGCTTTTGCTTATACAGACTTCCTAAGTCATAGATCTCTCTCTCTCTCTCACCCTTTTATACCGTATCTCTCTTTGAGCAGTTCCATTAAATTGATAAAATCTAATTTTCAGTTGCAAAATTGTTACTACCTTTTTTATTTTAAAGACATGCAATTAGTACTTCCTTGCTCTACAATGAGGTGAACATGGTAATCATGCGGGGCATCATAACACTGACATGAGTAAAGAATATGAACGAACTAAGGCCTATGCCAATCCTACCACCGATCCTCCCCCTGTGGGCACACTTCCTTCAGACCTATCTAAACCTCCTACCCGACAACCCAACCAAAAGAAGGAAGGAAAAGAGAGTTGAATTGATCTCATTGTAACATATATGAGCAATAATTCATGAGGATAAGGATGCTTCGATAACTTCATGTCGCTGTATTTCAAGAGAGGAGAGCAAACACTGTAATCTTAATTTCGTTAGAGCATTCCAAGATTGGGAGTTAGAACCAATGGATTCTTTGTTGAGTTTATGTATTATAATGCTTTATGAGGGTTTACTGGGATTATGTTTCCTTGAAAAAGTACATAGGGTTTTGAAGCACCATGGAGTATTGCTTCCATTGTGTGGTCAGCAGCTTTAGTGGACATTTGGATAGTGGAAAATCTGCAAAAGAGGGGGAAGATCATGATTGGTATGGTATGTGTAAATCTAGTGGAGTGGAAAATTTAATGACTCACCATAGAGCCGCTTAGAAGTTGTGGGCCTGGGTGTTTTCTCTTTTTGTGGTGCATCTTGTGATGCCGATAATAGGTTTGGAGTCTTATAACAGGCAAAATTTGGAGTATAGTTCCATTATGCATCATGTGGACTATATGGAGAGAACCGACCTATTGTAACTTCAATAGTGTTGAGCTCCTTTGAAATCCCCTTAAGTCCATGTTCTTAAGATTTTTGTATGATTGGATGATTATTTTAAGCAGTCAATAGTCTCTCCCCCCCAACCCGCCAACTCTCTTCTTCTTTTTTCTTTTTGATTCCTAAGATCGAATACTACTCTGACCACACTCTTATATCAGCTAAGACAACATATTTCATCCATCCAATCTCGGAATTTTTCATTTATGCTTCAATCAGGAATAACAAGAATGTTCTCTTCTTCTTCTTCTTCTTCTTTTTGGTGGTATAAGAGTCTTCATTGAAAGCTAATGGAGATTAATTTGGCTTCAATGACTCAAAACAGCATTTCTCAAAATTTAAATTTGCAGTAGAATATGGTCTTCTCCACTCTATACTTAGGTAAACACTAAATTCATCAAACTCATAATTCCTGTTTCCTCAAAATGGTAGGGACACTATTTCCACATAAACCCACATTCCTTTTAGAACACAATCTTACTCAAAACACAAACATCCAAATTCATAGCCACCCAAATTTTCAATCACCCAAAAAAAAAAAAAAAAAAAGACCCAGAATTAATTTCAAAGAGAAAATCCACTCAGGCATTGCAAACAAGAATTCAACCACACAAAAAAACACACAAAATGAGAAAAAAGAAAAAGAAAAAAAGGCACAAACCTCAAGAATATCGATGCAGCGATAGACACCAATCTTCAAGAGGCGTTTGGGAATATCGTCCTCGAACATGAGCTCGATGGTCTCTCTAAACACTCCAAGATTCTCCACCTCGGGTACCTCAATTCTACACATCTTTGACCCACAATAAGAAGAAGAAGAAGAAGAAAAGCTTCTCGAATTGGTCTTAAACTCGATGATTAAACTTGCGAATACTTCCGAACTCGCGCTCAGAACTTGCGAGTTCAGCTCCAAGACCAAGCACCCACCGCTTTTCCCTCTCAAGTTCAACCTCACGTCGAACACGCCTTCCTTGTCGGTGGTGGTCCTGGACAAAGTCTCAGGTGGGGCCCGGAAGCTTTGTGATTTGGGTTCGGGTATAGAGGAAGAGGAATCAACGGCTGAGATGATTTCTTCTTCTTCTTCTTCTTTTTCTTGGATGATGGAATGGACGGTGGGATCGGAGTCAATGGGGGAGACCCGGCCCGGAGACAAGATCCGGCGGGGGTCGATCCGGGTCCGACCCACTAAGCCCAGCCCTGATTTAGTGCTCTGTGGAGAGTTGGGGACCGAGTTGGTAGTGGTACCGGGTTTTGAATGCGTATCGGACTTGTTAGTGGGAATGGATTTGGGGTGAGAATGAGAACGAGAGAGCGAGAGTGAGAGTGAGAGGTTTTCGGGACTGGAAGGTGGGACCGTGAATGAGCAACACCATGATCTCCGTCGTGACTGTGAATCCCGGCGTGACAAGCCGGGTTTCCGGCGGGTGGAAATGTCCATTTTCGTTAGCGAGTGAGAGAGCAGGAGTTCTAGAGTGGAGGCATTGTTTGTTGTTTGTAATTTGTTGAGAGAGAGTGAGTGGTCTTTTTGTTTTTCTTGGGAATCGCGAGGGTTTTGTTGTTTAGTTGCCTAAATTGCTCCTCTCTCTATCTATTTGCTCCAGAAATCAAGAATATCAGCAACGCAAGCAACTCTTTTGCTTTCTCTTTTTCTTAGTTTTACCATTTTTATTTTTTATTTTTTTAGTTACATATATTTGAAATTATAAAAAATCATTTTTTTTATCATCACATCAAAACAACAATTACAATTTAGTATAGACGAATGTTTTAAACTCAGATCACATTAAATTAAATTAATTGAAACCCACTTTACTTTCTTTTTTCTTTTTTTTCTCAACAATTAAAAATTGGTATATAAAAGTTTGATGGATTTAAAGTATGTAAGAGATATGGGCATGTGGTTTATTTTATTTTAAATTTAGATATCATTATGGGGAAATGGAAATATGAAAGGGGGAGTGAGCTGGAGGTCTCATGGCATACAGTACTTTTGGGCTTTTGATCACTTCTTGCCTCTTGGCGTGGGAAAGGCATCGATGCCAGGTTGTTTTGGTTCTCTACTAAAATTTAAGCCCTACTTGGAACTTCTTCATGGACTAATTCTTCAAGTTAAGGAAGATATTTTTTATTTCCATGAACATGATTTTGCGTGCTTCTTAACTATTCTTTATGGTCAAAAGTGAGATTTGGCTTATAATAACGGAATAATACAATCATTTGTTACGTCTTCCTTCCTCTCATGTTTTAAGAATGCCTAAGTGATATTAAAGGCAAAAAGTTCAGCTTCAGATGTTGGAGAAGAAATTATTACTTCAATGTAAAAGATCATTTGTAATGAATTCAATTCCACTTTATATTCGTGCTTTACATTCACTTTATATTCCAACTGAGTAATGTTAGATAGGCAACTTTTTTTTTTCATCATTTTTTTACAACTTGTTAAACTTGTTAATATGATAACTTGTTTGTGATTTTCAAATAGACTCATCGTTAACACAATTGTATTATTTATCATTTATAATTATAGCTTCCCTCAAAGCAATAGTGAAAAAAAAAAATTTATTTTCATCATATTATTGTATACAAAATGGCACCGCATTTTATAATCTAATCTAGTAAACAAATCATATTTATATTTTGGTAAATAGGCTTCTTTTCATATTCTTTTTGTGATGTAGCATTATCCATTCTTCTTCTTTTCTTTGTTTGGTAGAAATTATTGCAATTAGTAAACTACTCACCAAAATTGAAAGGTACGAGTCTAGTTGTATAGTCATCAGACATATCAGAAATACGATAGTTAGAATCCCCTAGGAGGAATTGAAATTACAACAAAATATTCAACTTGAATATGAGCCGACCTAAAGTGTCAGCACTTTGGTTAGCATCTTTGAACACATGGAGGATCTTTCTAAGAGGAAAGTAATGGAAGAATCATTAATGATGGAAAATAAATCAAAGTAGCTTCAACAGAATTGTTCAAAAATAGTCAAAAGCCTTGTAACTCAACTAAGATTCAAAATCTCTCTCTACCCTCCCCTCCCCCCCCCCCCCCCCCCCCCCTTCTCCCCCAATTAAAAAGGGAAGTGCTAGTCTAGGGTCAGAGTGTCGGCCAGCACTCAATGTCAATTTAGAGTGCTAGTCCAGCACTTTAAGTCCCCAATCTGGCACTCGCCTCCAATTTTGAACTTGAATGTGTTTTATCTCCAAAATTTCATTTTATGTCAACTTGCACTTGCATTATGGTTGGGGCATGATTTAAGCTGGTCATAATGGCTGAAAGTCTACCTCTTTGCCCTCTCATTCACTATAAATAGAGGTATCCTTCCTCATTTGCGAAAGGCACCAAGTTTTAGAGAGAAAACTCCTAAAGTGAAAAAGAAATGAGAGGGGATTCTAAAAGTATTGGTAAGTTGAGAACCTAAGATAGGAGCTAGAAGTTGATTGTTTACAACCCTCTTTCCTCTCCCTTCGCCTTTGTCATCTCCCATTATGTTTAGAGAGAGAGAGAGAGAGAGAGAGAGAGAGCAAAGATTTGTTTTCTTTGTTTCCCTTTGTTTTTAGGTTCAAGAAGTGAACTCAAAACAAAGCTCCCATAGGGGAAGTGTTGCCCAAACTTCCTCAAGAACACTCAAGAACACCGAGAACATTCGAAGAACGCAAAGAACACCAAAAAGAAATTTTGGAGCGAAGCTCTATTGCATGCAGGTATAATCCTTCTCCCTTTTAAATTCTAATTAATAGCTAGCATTTTTTTGGATGATTTTATGGGTTAATTTAGATCAAAGTATGCTTATTTAGAAATATTTAAAATATTTTTTTTAAACCCTAGGATGCTAGATCTTTATTCTTTCAAATATTAACAAAAATCTTGTTTTCTTGACATGTTGGATGCTTGGATGATATGACATGGATATTGGCCTCTTAATTCTAGAAGACCAACTTCGATTGTGCGAGATGGGTGCCTAACACCTTCCCATCTCGTCACTTAGCCTCTGATTCTTAGATTGATGGTTGTATACTAGGTTTTTCAATATAATTTTCTCTATATCAATTATTGTGAATGTTTTCTCATTTTCCCTAATTAAATAAAATGGGTGACGACTCAAATTGTTAAAACCCTCAATTCGGTAGATTGAAATATTCATCCATATTAAGTAACCATTTTAAGAGGCCTATTTTTTAGGATCTATGAGGTTTCGGATCGTGGCCCTCACAAATCACAATGTGGGCTTGCCAAACCAATTTAACCATAGCTGCAAAGCCGGGAAGCATGCTACCCCTACACTTTAATGGCTCACAAGCTCGGGTCTAGCAGCCTTGTGCCAATCAACATTCTGTATCTTTTTCCTCTTTTAACGACAAACCTTAAAGAAAATTATGATTGGTTATTGCATCAAGTAGGTTAAAAATAAAAATGAAATTTAGATCTCAACTATGAGCATCTATATAACTGAATTTTTATGGTTCGTCTGGCCTAAAAGGACAAGGGTTCTCCTGATTCCTATATGCTTCTAAGTTATTTGTGAATCCTAAGCGTGAGCATTGGCATCTTTGGTTAAACCAATGCTTAAAGATCCCAAAGGAAAGGAAGACTTCATATTTCTACAATTTCTCTTTTAATTTTCTATTTTGGCAAACATGTGATATAGCCATATAGGTAGATCTTGCTGGGATGATCTCAATTACAAAAATTTACTTCCTTATAAATTAGAGATAATCAAGAGAGCAAGGACTAAAAAAATAAAACACCATAAACTTTGGGTCAAAATATTTAAACAGACTCCATATATGATCTATTAATTTAAAATTAGATGTCGCTGAATTTTAATAATCAACCAAATTGATCCTTATGTCTAAATCTTTATATGGATAAATGAATTAAAAAATAAATTAAACATGATTTTAATTATGTTTTCATTCAAACATTTTTTTAATTCAAAAATAAAATTCTAAAATGAATTTGTAATATAAATGAAACTAAAATGTGAGGGAATTATAGACAAAATAAATAATTTGGACATTTCTCAATGTTTGGAGACTTTTATTTTCAAATTAAAAAATATAAAGAAATCTGTTTGATTGTGACCAAGAATTCAGAGTTTTTTTTTTTTTTGGGTTGTTGCTAAAATGGTTTCTCCTCTTGTTAAAGTTTTGAATAGTGGTCCTTTCATAGAAAGGCGCGTTAATTTCTTGATGTAGAAGTGCACGTCATGATAGTTATCACTTATCAATCCTGATGATGTGTAAAATCAGCACGGTCGTCCGACGGATGTTCTCTCTGATGGAAGACCTGAAACAAGGAACAACAATGACGACGGTAGGAAAACACCGGTGGGGTGCCGGCCAAAGTTCCTCCGATGCCTTTGTCAGAGATTTGGTGGAGAATAATCAACAGGTAAGTAAGTAGTGTTTAGGCTAATAGTGTGCGTACCCGATGTCTTTCTGATGTGAGGTTTAAATAGATCCCTCAGGAATTAGCCGTTGAGCCTCCTTTAATTCCTTCCTTAATGGGACATGAATGGGAGCCTTTATGAAGACAGTTACAATATCTCGGGGATATTATCATTAATTGGGACATAACGCTTCTGGCATTAAATGAAGCGTGGTCTTCACTGGGCCGAGGGGGAGTGTGTTCAGGACGATGCATAGGGTCGTCCCTTCATATGCTCGTCGTGAGGCATTTGGCTATATATATGTTCGTCTGTTGGTTCGGTGGTATAGTCGTCCATGTCATTCCTTTAATGAGAGAAGGACGAAGCTGTATGGTCGTCGTTGTGTCAGGGTCGTCGAGACGTTGACCCATCAGATGCCCCCTATTCCGTCGTGGTTCCGTCATGGACGACGGACGGAATATGTAGGGTTTTCATTTTTATTGTTTTGGCGCGTTTTTAGGGCGCGTCTTTTTCGAGAAGCGTGCAGCCGAAAAAGGAATCAAGGCATTAAATGCTGAAGTGACCGGGTGAACTCCCCTTTCGACACGTGTTCTCCATTCATTGGGCGCGTCTCACGAAGCGACGGTTCGCTTCATATGCTCGGGGATTTGGCTATTTAACTTTGAAAACGAACCTTTTTCCCTCTATTTTGCTTTTTCCTTTCCTGTTCTTTGCTCCGCCGTGTTGCTCTCGTTTTCTTGTTCTTCTCCGGTGAGTTCTCCTCTATCTTTTTCTCCGATTTGAGTTTAGTTGTCAAGGCTGGATCATTCGTTTAGGAACTTTTTTGTGGGGGTGTGTCGGGTAGCAGAGAGCGAAGGTAGGGCTATAGATTTTGGGGATTTGGTCCCGCGCGATTGTGTGCTCCGTCGTGTGTCGGAGGAGCTCTTTAACTTGAGTTTTCCGGCATTGGCTACCTGGAGAGCGTTGAGGGATAGGATGGCCGATGAGGGGAGTGGTTGGTCCCCGGTCCGTTCTGAGGATCTCCCCGAGGGACTCTCTGATAGGGACGAGGATACTCGTTCCCTAGAAGAAACCCCGTCCATCTCAGGCTCGTCAGAGGGTACTGGTCCTGAGGCTAAGTGGACCGCGAGGTTTTATCTGTCCAAAGTAGTGGACGCGGATGGTGTAGACGGGTATAGGCGTAAGTATCAGATACCCGAGGACGTCGTCCTTAGGATACCAGAGTCGGACGAGGTTGCGTGCTCGTCCAAATATGGTGACGTGGCATTCTATGAGGCCGACTTTAATGCCGGCGTGAGGTTTCCCTTGCAGCCCCTGATGAGGGAGTTGTTGGATCATCTCAACCTCGCGCCAGGTCAGTTGGCCCCAAATGCCTGGAGGTCGGTGGTTGGGTCCATGGTTATGTGGAAGGTTCTGAGCAACGGGAAGGACGACCTTACCCTAGACGAGTTGCTTTTTTGTTACAAGCCGTGCCAGATACCGGCATCTCCCGGCTTCTGGACTCTGAGTATGCGTCAAAGGGGTTTGAAGTTGATCGTGGGGAACCCATCGTCCAACAGGGAATGGAAGGACAATTATGTCTTTGTCTGTGGAGACAATTGGGAGGGTCTCCAATGTGAGAAGGACGACAACTTCATCCCCGTTCGTCGAGTGTGGGGCGTGCCCCCGTCCTCTGGTGTGTGTGTGTTTCTTCGCGTGCCTTTATTTTTCTAAGGTGTTTTCATAATCTGCTACTGACGTCTTTCTTTTTCCTTTTCGACAGCGCTCAGACGACCGAAGTTAGGCGAAGACGGCCACAACAGAGTGCTCCGAGCGCTGCATCACGACGAACATCACTTCAAGCATTTCATTCGTCCTGAGCTCCTTGCTTCGTATTCGTTCGGCCCCGAGCCAAGTGAGGCAGTATTGTCGTTACAAGAGATTAATCGGAAGAGTAAGTGTCTTTAACGTTATTTTACTTCGTCAGTCGGACGACACTTTTCTGACGGTGCTTGTGTCTTGCAGGGATGGCAACTGCCAAGCTTAACAGGGAGAAACTCAAGAAAATGATGGCGAGCCAGCAGGACGAGGCACCGTTGGTTACAGGGAAGAAGAGGAAAGCCGAAACGTCGTCCAAGAAGGCAACGGACGAAAGGAGTCTTCTGGCACCTCCTCCTCCTGCCCCGAGGCCATCTATGCCGGAGCCTGTCCAAACCTCGTCGGTCGAGGTCATTGAGATTTCCAACGAGCCTTCCTCCAGCAGGCTTGTGGAGAAAACGCCGACGTTACCCCGGGACGCTTCCTTGGCCTGCCGTAGGGCCAAGTCTGCAGTGACGAAGGATGATCTTGGCGAATATGACAAGGTCAATACCGACGTCATCAGGGTGGCTGGCACTCACTCCCTTATGAAGGTATGATCGTTCTCAGATCGTCCTTTCGCTATGTTTCTTTGGGAATTAAATGAGGGTTGTTCTTTCTCTTTGTGTAGGGCCTGACTGAGTTGACGGTGATAGCCAATCGTTGCACTCAGTGGGAGGAGGCACTGCTGAAGCAGAAGGTCCAGATGTCGGAAGCCGCTCAAGCCAATCAAAGGTTGACGACGCTTGTTAATGAGCTGACCTTGGACCGGGATAGGGTTGTTGGTGAACTATCGACCCTCAAGGCCGATCTGACGAGGAAGGAGGATGATCTAACGAGAGCTTTGGATGACGCGAGGAGGGCAGGTGATCGAACGACGGCATTGGAGTCCCAACTTGCAACCGCTAACGTCTCTGCTGTCGAGGACTTCAAGTCGTCCGAAGCGTTTGACGATAACAACACCAAATACTTTCTGTCCGGCTTCAATTTCTTGAAGAAACAAGCAAAGGAGAAGTACCCGGAGCTCGACTTCGACGCTTTCCAGCCTTTTGACGACGATGAATCCGTGATGCCGGGTGACGATGGTAATGTAGGGCCGTCATCTCACACGGATGATGACGCTACTTCTTAGTTTTTCGATCTTTTGTAATATTTTCAAACAAATATTTGGGGGGGCCCGTTTTGAGGCTTTTGAACAATGTCTGTTATAATGCCTTGTTTTGGGCGAATCATATGGGGCCCGTTTTGAGGCTTTTTAATGCTGTAATGCTACAATGCCTTTGGCAGTTTATTATGATCTCGTTTCTTTGTTGGTTTTGTTTAACTGTTTCTGACCTGCACCATGAACAATTTGCCTTTGATCATGTCCAGATGAGGGTCTGCTTGTATGTTTTCCATTTGAACTTGTAGGTTCGTCCGCGCTTTAGACGTCTATAAGCTTTTGTGCGTATGCATGAGACTCGTTGTTATGTTCAAGTGTTTAGAGTCGTCGATACGCAAGCGTTTGCACACATGCATGAGGGCTGAGACACTTGCTGTTTAGTACAAGCGTATAGAGTCGTCCATGCATGAGTTTTTATACATACGCATGGGGATTGAGACACTTGTTGTTCTATTCAAGTGTTTAGAGTCGTCCATGCATGGGTTTTTATACATACGCATGGGGATTGAGACACTTGTTGTTCTATTCAAGTGTTTAGATTCGTCCATGCATATACATTTGTACACAAGCTCAGGGACCGTGGCACTGGTTGTTTTATTCAAGTGTCTAGAGTCGTCCATGCATATGCGTTTGTACACATGCTTAGGGACTGTGGCACTTGTTGTTTTATTCAAGTGTCTAGAGTCGTCCATGCATATGCGTTTGTACACACGCTCAGGGACTGTGGCACTTGTTGTTTTATTCAAGTGTTTATAGTCGTTCATGCATTAGCTTTTATGCCTATGCATGGAGGTTGAGACACTTGTTGTTTTGTTCAAGTGTCTAGGGTTGTCCATGCATGAGCTTTTATACCTATGCATGGAGGTTGAGACACTTGTTGTTTAGTTCAAGTGTCTATATTCGTCCTTACGCTTGTTGCTCCATTCAAGCAGTTAAGGTTGTTGGTGCGGACCTTTGGCTTGTTGTTTTGTTCAAGCGCTTAAGGTCGTCCTTATGCTTGTTGTTGTATTCAAGCGATTAAGGTTGTTTGTGCGGACCTTTGGCTTGTTGTTTTGTTCAAGCGCTTAAGGTCGTCCTTATGCTTGTTGTTGTATTCAAGCGATTAAGGTTGTTTGAGTGGACCTTTGGCTTGTTGTTTTGTTCAAGCGCTTAAGGTCGTCCTTATGCTTGTTGTTGTATTCAAGCGATTAAGGTTGTTTGAGTGGACCTTTGGCTTGTTGTTTTGTTCAAGCGCTTAAGGTCGTCCTTATGCTTGTTGTTTTGTTCAAGCGATTAAGGTTGTTTGAGTGGACCTTTGGCTTGTTGTTTTGTTCAAGCGCTTAAGGTCGTCCTTATGCTTGTTGTTTTGTTCAAGCGATTAAGGTTGTTTGAGTGGACCTTTGGCTTGTTGTTTTGTTCAAGCGCTTAAGGTCGTCCTTATGCTTGTTGTTTTGTTCAAGCGATTAAGGTTGTTTGAGTGGACCTTTGGCTTGTTGTTTTGTTCAAGCGCTTAAGGTCGTCCTTATGCTTGTTGTTTTATTCAAGCGATTAAGGTTGTTTGAGTCTTGGATAAGTAGGGACGGAGTCACGATGCCTGGATGACTTTGTATTCCGTTAGTTTATTTTAAAACAAATACACTGGAGATTTCGAATCATATGAGCAAAAAGCAAAAAGGAATACATGTGAATGTCGTTGTCTTACTGGTAATATTTCTTTAGATGCTCGGCGTTCCAGGGGTGAGGTAGTGCGTCCCCGTCTAACTTCTCCAGGTGGTAGGTGCCTCTCCTGTGGAACTTGACGACCCTGTATGGTCCTTCCCATGTGGGACCCAGTTTTCCCTGTGTTGGGTCCTTTGTTGCGAGGGTCACTTTTCTCAGCACTAAGTCTCCAACTTTGAATTCTCTGTGCTTCACTCGTCTGTCGTAGTAGCGGGCCATCCTCTGTTGGTAGACCCTGGTCCTGGCTTCAGCTTGATCCCGAATTTCGTCCACCAGATCTAGGTTCGATCGTAGTTGAGCATCGTTGCTTTCCTCGTCATAGTTGTTCGTCCTCCATGTAGTGAGGCCGACTTCCACGGGTATGACGGCTTCGGTGCCATACGTCAGTCGAAAGGGGGTTTCTCCTGTGGGAGTTCTTGCTGTTGTCCTGTATGCCCACAAGATATTTGGGAGCTCCTCAGGCCATAGTCCCTTTGCCCCCTCAAGTCGAGTCTTGATCATCTTGAGCAAGGATCGATTTGTAACTTCCACCTGTCCGTTGGCCTGTGGGTGACCGGGGGACGAATAGTGGTTGTGTATGCCAAGCTCTTCACAGAATTCTCGGAAAGGCGAGTTGTCGAACTGTCGTCCGTTGTCCGATATAAAGGCTCTGGGTATCCCAAATCCTGCATATGATTGCCTTCCATACGAATCCTCTTATGTTCTTCTCTGTGATCGTAGCAAGTGGTTCAGCTTCTACCCACTTTGTGAAATAGTCTATTCCCACTACAAGGAATTTTAGCTGTCTTCGTCCGACAGGGAGGGGTCCCATGATGTCCAGTCCCCATTGGGCGAACGGCCATGGTGCCGTCATTGGGGTCAGTGTCTCCGGTGGTGAGTGGATGAGGTTCCCAAATCTTTGGCACTTGTCGCATGCACGAACATAGGAGACCGCGTCCTTCTGCATCGTCGGCCAATAGTATCCAGCTCGGACGAGTTTGTGCACTAAGGAACGTGCACCTGAGTGATTGCCGCAAATTCCTTCGTGTACCTCTCTCATCACGTAGTCAGCCTCTGCCTTATCTAGGCAACGTAGATATGGTAGGGAGAAGCTTCTTTTGTATAGAATGCCTTGTATCAGGGCAAACCTCGTGCACCGGACTTTCAGCTTTCTAGCCTCGACTGGGTCTGTAGGGAGTGTTTCGTCTTCTAGGTAGTTGATGATGGGTGTCATCCAGGAGTCACTGACGTTGATGGGGCTTAGTTCTTCTTCCAGGTGGCTTGGCGAGTGTTGGATTTCGATGTACTGGTCTGTTGTCTCGTCAGAAGAGGCTAGCTTTGCCAAGGCGTCAGCCTCTGTGTTCTGTTCCCGAGGTATTTGGACGAGCTTAACTCCGTCGAACCACTTTATGGCTTCTCTTACGAGCTTCAGATATTTGGTCATTCTATCTTCTCTTGCTTCATACTCACCGTTGACCTGCCCTACTATCAGTTGTGAGTCGCTTCGGATCTTGAGTCTGTTTGCCCCCAGCTTCTTTAGCTATACGTAGGCCGGTCAACAGGGCCTCGTATTCTGCCTCGTTGTTTGTGGTGGGATACTGGAGCCGGGTGGAGTGTTTGAGGAGATGCCCTTCAGGTGTCTTGAAGACTATTCCAACACCTCCTGCCCCCTTGACGGACGACCCATCGATTTCAATTTCCCACTCTTCGTCCGGCTTCTCTTCTGATTGGTTCGTCTTCATTCGCTGTGAATTCAGCGATGAAGTCAGCTAGGGCTTGTGCCTTGATAGCCTGCCTTGGGTGGTACTCGATGTCGAACTCGCTCAACTCGACAGCCCATTGAATCAGTCGTCCAGCTGCGTCTGGCTTGTTCATCGCTTTACGGAGGGGATGATTCGTAAGGACGATGATTTTGTGAGACTGGAAGTATGGTCGAAGTTTCCTGGCAGCGATTACAAGAGCTAGTGCCAGCTTCTCCATGGCTGGATACCTGTCCTCAGCTCCTTGAAAAGCTCTACTGGTGTAGTACACTGGCAGTTGGGTGCCCCCGTCTTCCCTGATGAGGGCTGAGCTGACAGCTGTCGGGGAGACTGCTAGGTACAGGGAGAGGGTTTCGCCCTGTTGGGAAGGGCTCAGCAATGGTGGGGACGTCAGGTACCTCTTGAGCTCTTCAAAGGATTGCTGGCACTCGTCCGTCCAAACGAATGCTTTTCTCAGTGTCTTGAAGAAGGGGAGGCACTTGTCAGTAGCCCGCGAGACAAAGCGGTTAAGTGCTGCTACTCTTCCCGTGAGGCTTTGCACTTCTTTCGTCGACCTTGGGGGAGTCATCTCCAGCACGGCTTTTATTTTGTCCGGGTTGGCCTCTATTCCTCTCTGGGAGACCATGAACCCAAGGAATTTCCCGGACGAAACGCCGAAGACACATTTGCTCGGGTTGAGCTTCATGCGATATTGACGGAGGGTTTCGAACGTCTCTTTCAAATCCTCCAAGTGCTTCATGTCGTCCTTCGTTTTCACCAGCATATCGTCGACATACACCTCCATGTTTCGTCCGATCTGGTGGTGGAACATCTTGTTCATCAGTCGCTGGTAGGTGGCTCCAGCGTTCTTCAATCCGAACGGCATAACTCTGTAGCAGAAGAGTCCTTTGCTTGTGATAAAGGAAGTCTTCTCTTGGTCAGATTCGTCCATCATGATCTGGTTGTACCCTGAGAAGGCATCCATGAAGGTTAGCAACCGGTGTCCTGCTGTCGAGTCTACAAGTTGGTCGATTCGAGGCAGGGGGAAGCTATCTTTTGGGCAGGCCTTGTTAAGATCTGTGAAGTCTACGCACATTCTCCATTTACCATTGGCCTTTTTCACCATGACGACATTGGCTAGCCAGTCTGGATAGAAAACTTCTCTGATGAACCCGGCTGTCAGAAGCTTTTCTACTTCGTCAGAGATCGCTTGATTTCTGTCAGGGGCGAATACTCGCCTCTTCTGCTTAGTGGGTCGAATGGACGGGTCTACGTTCAGCTTGTGGCAAATTGTTGCTGGGTCGATTCCAGGCATGTCGTCGTGCGTCCATGCAAAGACGTCCAGATTGTTCTTCAGGAAACTGATCATGGCTTCCCTTATTGTCCTGTCCATTTTTGTCCCAATGCTGGTGGTTTTACTTGGCTTTTCGTCGTCCAACACTATCTCCTCCAATTCTTCTGTGGGTTCGACGAGTATGTGTCCCTCGTCAATCTTCATTGTCTGGTGTGTTGCCTCTGGACCTAGGGATGCGAAGTAGCACTCCCTTGCCGTTGCCTGGTCTCCTTTGAGCTCTCCTATGCCATGTTCCGTGGGGAACCGGACGAGGAGATGGTAGGTCGAGGTGACTGCGCGAAGCTTGTTGAGGGTCGGACGGCCGATTATGACGTTGTAGGCCGAGGGACAGTCTACCACAAGGAACTCTACCGAGGTTCGTACTTGTCTCGGGTACGTCCCTGCTTCAATAACGAGGGAAACTACTCCCAGGGGCTTAACTCTGTCACCTGTGAATCCCACAAGGGGAATGTCGATAGGCTTCAACTGCTCCTTGTCTACCTTCATCTGTTGGTATGCTGGGAGGTAGATGATGTCAGCAGAGCTCCCATTATCGACAAGCACTCGTCTGGTGAGGAATCCTGCAATGGTTAATGTAACGACAAGTGCATCGTCATGTGGATGATGGATATTTCTTGCGTCGTCTTCACTGAACGAAATGACTTGGTCGTCCATCTTCAAGCTCTTCCTTGACCTTTGAGTGACCAAGATATTGTGGGCCTGCCGGGCGTAAGCTTTTCTAGATGACCGTGAGGCACCTCCGGACGCTAGGCCTCCTACGATAGTACGTATCTCGCCTATGATATCCCGGGGGCGGTCTTCTTGGCGATCCTTATTCTCGTCCTGCCTGGGTGGACGAGGCTCTTGACGGACTTCTGTCTTGTCCTGTCGTACGAATTTTCCCAGTTTCCCTTGCCTAATCAGGGCTTCTATCTGTTGCTTTAAGGCAAAGCAGTCTTCGGTGGTGTGACCGTGGTCTCGGTGGAAGCGGCAGTAGAGGTCCTTTGATCTCTTCGTCGGGTCTGAGCGAAGCTTCCCTGGCCACTTGATGTCTGGATTGTCCTCAATCTGTAGCAGGACCTGATCGATGGACATGTTTAATGGCGTGAAGCTGCTAGGTCTTTCTTCCCGTCGGTTGGACGAGCTTATGTTCTTCCTCTCGGCCTTTGGATAGTCTTGCCTGGAAGACTTATTCCTAGACGAGTCGAATCGCCGATCTTCTGGTTCTTTCCTCTTCCTGCTGAGGAACTCGTCTCGGGCTTGGAATGCGTCCTCCGCATTTATGAACTTCTGGGCCTCGTACATTAACTCTGACATTGACTTCGGTGGGTCTTTGCATAGCTGGAAGAGGAAATCTCCTTTGAGGAGGCCAGCATTGAATGCGGTGAGAGCGACGTATTCATTCGGTTCGTCAATTTGGACTGCTTCCTTGTTGAACCGTTGTACATAGGACCTTAGGGATTCTCCTTCTCTCTGCCGTATGTTGAGAAGGTAGTTTGCTGGACGTACTGATCTTCGTCCTCCAATGAAGTTGTCAATGAAGGCCCTACTTAACTGGGCGAATGTGTCTATGGAGCCTGTCTCCAGTTGGTTGAACCATGGTCCTTGCCGAGCCTCTGAGGTTTGTTGGGAAGGTGCGGCACATAATCTCGTCCGACACTCCGTGTAGACGCATGATGGTTCTGAATGAGTCCAAGTAATCGAGTGGGTCTTTGAACCCGTCGAACGTCTCTAACTGGGGAACCTTGAACTTTGCTTGGAAGAGGATATTCGTCTATCCTCTTGGTGAAAGGAGATTCAGAGCGATGGACGAGCATATCGAGGTTTTTGGCTGCCTTTGCTTTGACCTGGCTCTTCATCTCTTTCATTTGTTCCCTCATCTCTTTTAGCTCTTCCTCGAGCTTTGCTGCCCTGGCGTCTGCTGTGGATCTGGCGGGGTCCGCCACCTGACTTGGATGAGGAGGAGGGTGAGGCTCTCGATTCTGGTTGGCAGAGCTGCCCTCGTCATTCTGGTTATGATTCTGATTCTGATTCCTTCCTGTCTCGTTGTGAGGAATCTCTTCACCGTTTTGGCCCTGTCCAGGGCTGGGAATTTCTCCCCTTGACCGGAGGAGGGCCATGAGTTCTTGGTTCTGCTTCGCCAGCTCTTGCATCTCCCTGCGATCGGCAGCACTCTGTCGTGCTAGTTCTTGAATGTTGGCTGTGAGAGCCTGCAGTTGTCTCTCCGAGGCGCTCAAAGGCGGGGCACTGTTATCTCCGGCTTCCATGAGAGAAAAAGGTTACTTTGGGCGACCGCTTTTAGTTTTCTGGTAAAGAAACGAAATGGCTGGAAGCAACTCGTTCCCACAGACGGCGCCAACTGATGATGTGTAAAATCAGCACGGTCGTCCAGACGGATGTTCTCTCTGATGGAAGACCTGAAACAAGGAACAACAATGACGACGGTAGGAAAACACCGGTGGGGTGCCGGCCAAAGTTCCTCCGATGCCTTTGTCAGAGATTTGGTGGAGAATAATCAACAGGTAAGTAAGTAGTGTTTAGGCTAATAGTGTGCGTACCTGATGTCTTTCTGATGTGAGGTTTAAATAGATCCCTCAGGAATTAGCCGTTGAGCCTCCTTTAATTCCTTCCTTAATGGGACATGAATGGGAGCCTTTATGAAGACAGTTACAATATCTCGGGGATATTATCATTAATTGGGACATAACGCTTCTGGCATTAAATGAAGCGTGGTCTTCACTGGGCCGAGGGGGAGTGTGTTCAGGACGATGCATAGGGTCGTCCCTTCATATGCTCGTCGTGAGGCATTTGGCTATATATATGTTCGTCTGTTGGTTCGGTGGTATAGTCGTCCATGTCATTCCTTTAATGAGAGAAGGACGAAGCTGTATGGTCGTCGTTGTGTCAGGGTCGTCGAGACGTTGACCCATCAAATCCATAAAATCTAAACTTGATGTTGAAACTTGTAACTCCATAGGTGGAGTGGTAGTTTGGATTTGCATGCATTACTGTATTGGATTAAATTACAAAACTCTTGACAAGCGTATTTTTCTCACATAAAGAAAAATCTCATTTATGGGTTCGATATATCATATATAGAATCTATATTTATATAAGATGGGTACAGTAGTACATTAGATAAGCAGTAATTTCTGGTTTATGATCAAATTCTTAACCGGAAACATCTTTTTTGAATTGAAGTCCTTTTTAATTGAATTGAGGCCTACAGGTTCGTCCTGCTAATGACGCATAGATGATAGATCAATCACAAACATATAAATAAATAAATAAATATATATATATATATATATATATATATATATATATATACATATATATATATAATATATATATATATATATATATTGTTGTCCCTTTCTAAAAGGACCATAGCCAAATGCCCGTTAACGTGTAAGGCAACTGGTAGTTAGAATTTAGAGGGATTCTTAAGATGTCACGGAAGAAAGCAGAAAAAATTAAAAACAAACGACAAAAATTAGACAATCGGAGTCTGGACGGTATCAATCATGCTATCCATAATGCCGACGCTTGACTTGGAATTTCCAGATCATACATATGAAGTTCACATGACAACTTCATTCTGCTTCTAACTTATCAATTTCAAACTTCATTTTCGTGTCCCATTGACCATGTGGGCATTGAAACCAAAAAGAGAGCCTATTTTGTGACTTTTTTTTTTTAATTCTATATTTTTCTGTTTTAATTAAAAACATTTATTAATGAAAATAAATAACTTGTACAATTTACTAGTTAGTGGGCCATCGATTAAGTGCATTTTAAAAGAAAAAATTGATGAGTGAATCTGCTGAGTTTAGTAGATTATGAATACGTACGGGTTGGGGAAGGTTTTACTAAAAATGGAATTGATTCCTTAGGAATTAGGATATTAGTTTGTCCAGACTCATATGAGAGTGATTGCTTGATTAAATGAACAGGGTTGCACCGTTGCAGTAACTTAAAGGAGAGCTATAATGTAAAGTATGGAGAAATTAATGAGCCAAACCAATACTCAGAGAACAACTTGCTAGTTGTAATCTTCTTGGTAGTTATTTATTGACCAGTTGATGGAGTTAGTAACACTTGCTAAGGAATTCTGAAATCACTGGCAGACATTGATCAGTATGATTAAATCAAACGCCTAACACTACACTGTTTCAATCTGGGACAAGACTGAAAGGTTGGGTAGATGGCAAAGCTGCATGACACACGTGAATTAGGTAACGTGCATGGTTGGAAGTGAGCCATATCCAGTGCCTTAATTTGGAGCAAATTGGATGTCAAGCAACCCCACATATGTTAATAAGAAAATAAAACCAACAAATAGAAAATAATATATATAGATTCTTCATGCTTTCAGAGTTGTTGGTCTTTGATGAAAATAAAATATCGTTAAACAAGTTTTTGTTCTTTTCTTTTCTTTTTAGTACTTTTTGTCACTCAATTAAGCAAAAATCTCAACTTAATATTTATCTGTCCTCTTTTGTTTAAGTGATTCCCCTGTTTGAAATCCATCAACAACATGCCAAAATATTTTGCAGATATTATTGAAAAATAATTAAAATAAATATTAAATGTCGAGAAAAATTTTATAATGTAATTTACTAATTTCAGTTAGAGTGGAATTTTCAATTTCTTCAAATTTAGGTGATAGAGTTTTAACTAGAATAAACAAGCTTAAAAATTAATAAGTCACTCGATATTTTGGTAATAAAATTTCATCTAAAGTAAACTATTTTATTAATTAATGAGTTTAGCCACTTGTGACAAAGAAAAAATAACATGTCGTAGGACCTAACTTCTATTATATACTATATGATTTTGTAATTAGGATAATTCAACTATAATAAAATGGCACCCCGTCTATAATTGATAAAACATTGCACAAATTTTATATATATTAATCCATTTTTTTAATCAATATGTTTATCAGGGTGGTTCTATATAACTTACAATGTCAGCAATGGAATTTTTTGTTTCTTCCTAAAATTTAAGACATGCTTTTGACCTACACTTGAGATATTATTCATTGTCCAATTATACAAATGAACATGAATTATTTGATTTAACTACCAACTTATATAAAATTTTAAAATATATATATATATATATAAATCCTATCTTTATGATTTTAAATCCATGTTAAATTAATAAATAATAAGTTAAATTACTAATTTGGTCCTATAACTATAAAAACCGTTCAATTCATTTTCTCAATTTTTGATTATGTCAAGTTTGTCTCTCAACTAACTCATATCAATTTCATTCTTAAGTCCCTCTACTAATAATATGTTTAAGGTAAAATACATAAACTATCCTTGAGGTTTGAACTAATAACAGAAACTACCAAGATTTTATGAAAATATCCAATTTACCCCTTAAGTGCAAACAATTTTTTTGGAAAAAGTACAAAAACAGTGTAAATTGTTATTTGTACTTAGGAGGCAAAAATTTACCACTCGAGGCCAAGGCTAAGTTTATGCCTGAAAAATAGGAATAGCTAAGCTAGCATTAAAGAGAGACGGAAGACATGGTCAAAGCTGAGACACGAAACAGTACCATGTGGCACATGGGAATGGGAGTGGGAGTGACAGTTGGGTCCGTACGTACCACTCCTCCGAAATAGTCTCTACTTGTTAGCGCGCTTTGAAATATTTCATTTGTACAACTCCTATCAAATATAATCCATTGGGTATTAGCTCAATGATGTCTTCCTCCCCTCTCTTGATCCTCATCCTTCTTTGAGGGTGTGGGTTTGAATCCTCACACACACACTTAGTCTAGGTTAATAAGGACTTTCTATCTCCACCCCAAAAAAATGGCCTTAAAAAAACTCCTATCAAATATCATTTCCTCTACTCTCCCTCCAATTAATCAATTCCCAATTCCCAAAAACCAAAACCCCCCCCCCCCCCCCCCCCCATCTCTTTGCTTGGATCGCAAGCAAACCTCACTCCTCTCGTCTCATCTCCTCCAATGGCGTCCCCTTCAAGTCTTTTCTCATCTTCACACTTATACTCACGATTTTTTTTTTTCTCTTTCCATTTCTTTTTCTTTCTCATTTTCAATTTTTGATTTTCAACATTTTTTGATTATATATATATAGATATGTACGTGTGTGGATTCATGTTTTATATATGTGTATATGTACAGTGGCGGCTCCAGGAAATTTTTTCAGGGTGTTCAGCGTTCATTACAAAACTTGAATATAACATCACTAAAAAAAAAAATTACATGAAATATACAGTAAAAACATAAAATATCAAAGTATCACTACAAGACAATCAGACACGCAGTAAGTTTGGGATTTTTTTTTTTTTTCTTAAATAGAATAAATTTAATTAATGGGCTGGGCTGGTTCAAACATTTGGGTTTAAACAAGTTATTATTTGGGCTTATTTTGTATTATGGGCTTAAATAAGTGTTGTTATTTGGGCTTTTTATTTTTGAGTATGGTAAATTGGATTTATTAGATAAGGGTGTTCACAAATTATTTGAGGGTGTTCACAATTTTTATTTGAGGGTGTTCAGAATTTTTTTTTAGTCGAGAATATCTATATAAAAAAAAAAATTTTCTTTGATTTTTTAAAAAGTCAGGGTGTGCAGCTGCACACCCTGAGTATAAGGTAGAGCCGCCCCTGCCTATGTATATTATTGTTTGAATGTCACATAAAACATATAGTTATGTATAACCATCTAGAATGATATTCTCAGGAATGATTTATATAGTTTACCCATAATCTTAGTCGTGAATAAGCACAATGATAAAATTGATTTAATTTGGAATGTTGATGGACAAAATTAACGTAACTAATAATTAAAGAACCAAATTTACACAATTAATAATTGAGAGATCAAATTAAACTTCAACAAATAGTTTAAAATTAAATTAATAATTTAACCTAAATAATATTATTAGAATCTAATATAAAAATATAAAAACAGGAAAACTCAATTAATTTTGATGAGACGTCCTCATGGATTCCCCATAATATTATTCAATAATTTCACGTATATGACGTTGACATACTCCTCTTTCCATATTCCCATCACCAAGTTAAAAACCATGTGACTCACGTACATGATTCTCCATACACCTTATCTTCTTCAACGTAATCATAGTGGGGGCCACAACTCCACAAAAACAGAACACAAAACAGACAATCACTGCTCCTAAACACACACGTGTATCTCAACCACCAAGTCCCCTACAATTCACAGATCCTATTACATTCGTGGCAAACGCTGATTGGCTGGCACAAACCGAACTAAAACCGTCAAAACTTCTATTAATTTTAGGAAGGCCACCACATCATATGTTTGACTAAGAGTATCTCCAATTGAAAACGAGGTAATCCATCACACGCCACGTGTGGAATCACCATCCCCAGAATGCCACGTTACATTTCGTAGTACATGACAAACTCACAAAGTCAAAATGGCCTTGGCCTCCTTCTCAACTATATATATGGTTGTTTCATTTTACGTGGCCCTTTCATCTTTACACCTTTTGTCTAAATAGATACACATATATTTTGTCTCTCCCAAGATAAATGGAAGGAGCATCGATGGTACGGATTGATAGGAAATCATCAATCGAAAGTGAGCCAAGGACTTTGGGTATTGATCAAATTCAGTTTGCAAGGGTAGGTAAAATCTATAAACTTGCTAAAGTTTTGAAATATTTTTGTGTTTGTGAAATTTTGGGGTTAGTGTGTGTGTGTATGAAATTTTTATGGGCTTGTGATAAATTCTTTGGATGTTAATTTAGTGTGTCAATTTGGTTATAGGAGGCAGCGCTGTACGTGTTGAATACTAGGACCATAGAAGAAGCCATGACTATCTTCACGGAGGTAATGGGTTGAAAAAACTTTTGATCAGTTCAAATTAATTTACAATTTAGATATTTTTGTCGAATTAAGAATTTTTTGTTGGTTTTTAATGATATTTGATACATTTGAGAGAGAGATAGCTTCTTGCATAATAAATCACCAAGCATGCATGGGGTTATTTTTGCATGATGGATCTCGAAGCAAGTATGACACAAAATCATTTTAGTATACACTTTGAGTTTGAGATGGACAACCGTTTGGCATTTTGATGCATGATAGGTATAGAGAAAAGGGCTTACTTAAATTTTATCTGATGTTATGTGTTTCTTTAGTTATAAAATATTTTCTTTGCTTCAATAATTCATAAAATAAGAAATTGGGTTTGCGTTGAGAATTTTCTTAGCAGCACTGAGATGCATAAATGTAATGGAAGTTTGATGATTGATGATGAAATCAAGATCGAGTCATTAATAATTTTAAAAGTAGAAAGACTTGGATTTATAAATTTTCCAACTTTTTTTACATAATAAATATATCTTTCTAAAAACAAATATGTTAATGAAAGTGAAAAGATTGATTACACATAAATGTAGACTCCCTGGCAATGTGTGAAGCTTAAAAGCATTTACTGTACTTTATTTAGAATATCCCACTTTTTTTTTTTTTATGTATTTTAAAATAACTTTTTCTAAAAAAAAAAAAAAAAATAAAAAAAAAAACTATTCACAAATTTTTTCAAAAACTTAAAAAAAAAAAAAAAAAAAAAAGGAAATTGCACTTTCCCCTTTAACTATTGCGTCCATCTCAATTCTCCCATTTATCTATAAAACTGAGCAATGTCCCCTTTATGTATTGAAAATATGCAAATAGCCCCATTGTCTAATTTTATGTTAAATTCCAACAAAATTAATGAAATGCTTTTATGTATTTTGTCAATTTCTAGTCATAATACTCAAAATCTATCATTATATATTAATATACTATAAAAATATTCCATGTTATTTTGGCTTGGATTTAACATAAAATTAGACGATAGGGGGCGATTTGCATATTTTCAATACATAAGGGAGGACATCGCTCGGTTTTATAAATAAATGGAGGAATTGAGATGACTCCAATAGTTAAAGGGAGGAAAAATGCAATTTACCCTAAAAAAAATGTATTATTTAGCAAGTTTGGCCTTCTATTATTATATTTTGGTTGGGCAAAGTTGATTGCTTGTAATTAGGATGTCTGCAAGTGATTTGACTGTGTACTAATTGCAAATGGTCAGCAGGGATTAGAGGCAGTTGTTAATGCTCCAAGGCATAATGGAAATACAATGATGGACACAGACGAAGAGCTAGAGTATACAGAAGGCCAACTAGGATTACAAGGACCCAGGGATGTAGCATCCGCACCCTTCTAGTCATTTTGTGAACTATATGCAATGCAATTTTCAATGTAAAATATGTTAGTATGTGTACGGGATGGAATTTTGCCCTTCCATCATTCTTTCTTCCTTGAAATCCCTAGAAAGTTTCTAAAGAGTTACTAAAGAGGATAAACTACTCTAATTACCTTTTCTTTTTCTTTTTTCTTTTTTATTAGTAAGTTATACATGTATTCAATGGGTCTTGAATCTACAATTAAGCCTCCACTTAACTCTTGTAAAGGAGAAAAGGTGTATGTTGAGCTAGTCTGATAAAAATAATACCAATAGCAATGTCACTTGTTTGGATACATATTTGTATATATAAGTATAAAGAATAAACACTCATGTGTATGTACACATTCCTATACCCAACTACTAATAAAGATAAAAGCTTTCGAAAGGGAATTTTACCTTTTTATATTAAAAGAAAAAAATTTCTAAGTTTATTATAATAATTTTAAATAAGATTTTTTTTTTTTTTTTTGATAACCGCCTCTTCAACTTTCTCCCTCATTTTCTCTCACCACTTATCTTCCCTGTGCTTCTCTCTCTCCTAATTAACCTATACAATCATCAAAACTTCTAAAACCAAAGGAGGGGGAGACCTTCATTCAATGCAATATCAAGTCTATTTCCGGACAAACTTTGTTTTAGTATCCATATATAAAAATTAAAGAGAACACCATCTGAATGACACCATTGTAAATTACCTAGACAAGCTTAAAACTGGGAGAATTCACAGATGCAATGAAGCCTAAAATAGCAGACATTATTTAGGAAATAGCCAGGAACTAAAATTGCAATTCACTTAAAAACATGGGGGAGGGCAGAGGGGATTTCTGCCAAATGGGGGGGAATTTCCCTTGCACCACTAGGCCAAATGCCTAGTGACAAATTGCAATTCACTTAAAAACATGGATTTACAGGGTTACTGTATCTAGAATAGTTCGATCAGAAATATGTAAGAAGTAAAAAGAAATTTATAAGGCCTCAACCAGAGAGGGACACCAGCTTCTTGGAATATATCTGGCATTAAAAGCCAACTAATACTAGCTTCAACTCACTGGTAAAACAATTAAAATAAATAAGGTTAGCATGATAGTACACAATATTTAGATACAGCTTGTTCATTGTATTCTTTATTGAGTCAAAGGCACTTTTGTTATTGTACTGTCTTCTTACTGTGCCAATTGTGAATAAGAGAAAGCAAAATGCACTTTTGGGTGCATTTGGTCACAATTAAGAAATGAATAGTTGCTTGCAATAAACAACATAAATGGGCTTAGACATGCCATCAGGTAATAGTAAAATCATCACACGCTAATGAGATAGGAGGTTAGCCGTGTAGACTGGGCAATTATTAGAAATGGAATGAATACCTTTGATTATTTTATTCATCACAACTATTTAGAACATTCATGTACTGGACACATTTCGTCAAACAAAGAAAGTAAGTGCTATCAATTTAGAATTTACAACTTAGAAAACAATGGAACATAAGAAATGAAGGAGGAGGTTTTTAGTAAATCCGGGGAACATATGTTTACATAAACAGCACATATCAGTTATCATTTTCTTCTCTTTTTCTTTTTCTCTCTTTTTTTGAAACGACCGTTGGGAAGAGATCTGATGCAGATAAGTGCTGAGCTTCAGGAGGGCAATCCAGTGGCTCATCGAGATCCTCCAAGCTAATAAAATCATATCCATGTCCAAATGTATTGCCCAAATCTCCCAAGGCTTCATAATAAAGTTCAGATACATCAAAAGGAAATGTTGCTTCTGCACTTCCATCATGACTCACATTCTGCAAAATCGTAAGATTATACATCAGAAAAGATTAGAACTTCAAATAACATGTGCTAGCAAAGCAATCAGAAAATATGTTGCTCCCAAAAAAAAGTAGGCAAAGAAGTTAAATTTTTGGATGGGAAACATATAGATTCACTTAACAACTAAGGTTACGCCGTTTAGTTCAAACTACTCTCATAAATGATATTATAAACATTCAGTGGGTAGAACTTACACTCTCTCAAATTAATAAAAGTCTAGAAATTTAAATTCAAATTTTATATGGAAAATCGCACATGAAAATACCAAACAAAATCCAGCACCACACGAAGCAGAAAAAACTAAGACTAACAGCCGTTTTAATCCCACTGAGGATAGTTAGAAAAAATTCAAGAAGATTGGAAATAAAACAAAATACATGGAGGGGGGAAACTATTAAAGTAGTTTAATTGACTGATAAGCATGAAGAGATCATTACTACTATGAAAGGATGGAGGGTCAATTTAAGGAAATCTAGCAACAGAAGTTCTCTTTTCTTGAAGTGCATATTCAAAACCTTAATAACCATGATTTGTTTATTCATAAGCACCACTCTCCTTATTGTTCACAAATACAAGTGAGGTACAAGCAAAATATGGGAAACAGAAAAGATATGTAACTTGTAAAAGAACAAGGTAAAGGTTTGATTATTTCAAAAGCTCACCTCAAACCCATAAAGTCTCTCTGGCAGAAGATCAGCTTCAGGAGGGAAATTGATTGGCGTTCTCGAAGATCCCTCATGTTAGGACAACTTATCCCAAGAACCAGAATAGAAATCATATCCATCTTCACTTAGTCCAGCTGTGTTGCCCAAATCTCCCAAGTCTTCGTAAAAAGTAGATTCATCAACAGGTAGTTCTGTTTCAGCAGTTCCATCATGACCATCTTCACTTAGTCCAGCTGTGTTGCCCAAATCTCCCAAGTCTTCGTAAAAAGTAGATTCGTCAACAGGTAGTGCTGTTTCAGCAGTTCCATCATGAATGGGATTCTGCAAAAACTGTAAACAAATCTACATCAGTAAAGATTAGAACTTAAAAGAACATTTGCAAGCAAAAGAGTAGTATATCAATCAGGAAAAAAAAAAAAAAATGTTAATTGAGATCAAATGCCAAAAAATTCAAGAATTGTGATCTAATTTCGATGTGGTGCCTTCCTTTTCTTTTCTTTTTTGCCAAGTGAAGGAGAGGAGTAAATGAAGGCCTTATAGTTATAAGTGTAAGCCCTCAGCCCACTCCAAAAGGAGTATTCTAACTCCCAGGTAGCTTAGACTATTACACTTTCATAGGTTACTTTAATTATTATTGAGTCTTAGTATTAAGTTTCTTTAGGTAGAAAGTAGTTAGTTAATTTTTATAAAAGTTTTACTAAAAATAAGGGTAGTTTGGTAATTTCCAATTTTAAGTCAAATTCATTATATGCAGCTGTGGTTTTGCATAATATTTTCTAACATTACTTTAAAAAATAAAAAATAAAAGGCAAAGAAAGGAAAGAAATAGAATGAAATTTTGATTGCCAAAATTAGGAAATTATAAATAAATGTATTACATTTCAGACCCAGACATCTTGAGTGCACTAGTTAAATTTGGTGATGATGGAAAATGACTGATACATAATGTAACTACCACATTGAAAAACATATGTCCAAAACTTTGGGTAAGTTCATAATGAACAATGTACACTAGAAAATATATCATACTTAAATTCTTTAGCATAAATAAATAATATCATACTTAAAATTCCCATTACCACTAGATCTGAAACACATTAGTACAATTAGCAAAAAAAAAACAAAAAGAAACACATTAGTAAAAAAAAAGGGGGCAAAGAAGGCTACACACCTTATTTCTCTTAACTTCATTTGAAACCAATGAAGTTGAAAAAGAGACATCATCACCCAAAACTTGATGCAAGACCTCTGAAACATCATTATTACTGTGAACTGCTGGAAGCAAATCCTGTAGGTATAACCCAGTTTCAGATAAACATGACTCAGACAGCGTGCCATCCCATTGCGAGGTGCCAGCAACTGAAACATCATTATTACTGTGAACTGCTGGAAGCAATTCATGTAGGTATAGCCCAGTTTCAGATAAATATGACTCAGAAAGCATGCCATCCCATTGCAAGGTGCCAGCAACTGAAACATCATTATTACTGTGAACTGCTGGAAGCAACTCATGTAGGTATAGCCCATTCTCAGATAAACATAACTCAGAAGCCGTGCCATCCCATTGCGAGGTGCCAGCAGAAAGTGAACTGCTATGGTTATTAGGCAGCACAGAGGCAGGGGTAGACAAATGAGAGGAATGGACAGCTTCTATGAAGTCAACTTCTTCATCACCATTCCAGTCTTCCCATTGTGAGGTGCCACAAGCAAGTGAATTGCTATGGTTATTAGGCAGCACAGAGGTAGGGGTAGACAAAAGAGAAGAACGGACAGCTTCTACTAAGTCATCATCATTCCAGTCTTCCCATTGCGAGGTGCCAGCAGCAAGTGAACTGCTATGGTGATTAGGCAGCACAGAGGCAGGGGTAGACAAACAAGCAGAACATACAGCTTCTGCAAAGTCAACTTCATCATCATTCCAGTCTTCCTCCTTAAAGGGTGCTCCATATTGGGCACCATTTCTTGGGCCTAGGCCCTCCTTATGGAAAATCATACAAAGCACATGTTCATTCTGCAAGACAAAAATATCAAGAGAATCAATTTGAATTCAGTCACCAGAAGACCATCAATCAGTTTTATACATGTAAGAGCAGAAAAAGAAATAGCACTTGACCAAAAGTGCTAGGACATCACAACCCAGCCAATACATTTTACTCCCTGTCCCATTATATTTGTCCATCTTGGTAAACTCAACCTTTGAAAGAGATGCAATTTATGTCTTTGTCCTCTTCTTTAGAAGGGAAAGGTTAAGAAAGAAATCATTGCTATGTTTCTTGAACAAATTTTTTTTTTTCCAAAATTACCATTACAAAGTTCCCAAATTTTAAAGGAGTACACAACTTTCTAATGGTTAGTTTGGAAGTCATTGCATTAGGAAGTGGGAAAATGGAAAGATGGACTAACTGCAAAACAAAAGTATGCCAGGTACGACAGAACACAAAACTCAATCAACAGGAATCTTTTTTAAGTAGAGGTTATGGTTGTCAAGTCGCGGTAATATGTTTCTCAAGCATTTGCAACGTATGAGCCAGATAAGGCAGGGGGAAGACTATTGTATGTGTAATCAAAGGGGGAAAAAGACACTCTATCATCCATATTTTGACCATCCCAAACACATGAGGAAACTATGTTATCCATTTAAAAGTATAACTAACATGCTCATCAACCAAAGAAAAGAAGAAGAAAAAATCAGGCATGGCAAAGACCAAACTAGCGTTCCCTACAATTAATTTTGAGATTTTCTTCCATAATTCATAAAAAAGAAAATTTAACTCAAATAAAAATTATGCAGTTCATTCAACAGACATGGAAAACCCTCTTAACCAAAAATAATGTGAACTCTAATCTCTAAAACATACCTAACTACAAAGTACACGAGAAGCTTACACAAAGATAAATATAAATATATAACATTCTCAACAAAAATTTGAGTCCCTCGAGAACATTTTTAACAGGGAATAAGGAAAGTCCGATAAGTGCAACTAAACAATTGGCTATTGAGGTGGGAAGTAAACAACTTGGATAGCGAAACTATATTCTTCTGAACTGTAACCACTAACTGTCTAGGTGGACACGTCAATCCAGGGAAGAAAAAAAAATGGATTGTGAAAATAGATGGTTATAAATGAGAGAAGTCTGGATAAAAAGGCAAGTAACGCATGTGTCAATCCAAAGGCACATGCACTACAATCTCTGAACCTCTGGTGTGGAGTAGGGAAGAGCTAATATTGATGATCAGCTTACACATAACATACATCAACAGACAAGAGTATCATACAAAAGAATGATAAATAACCAAATATTACCTGAGCAACTCCTCTCTCAGCCAGATACTGATTATCAAGTCTGTACTCATGCATAACCCAATCTGTTCGTTTCCCAGGTGCTTTTCCCATGTGAAAAATCAAAGTTTTTATTGAACCCACCAAAGCGTTATTGTAATTAACATGTCTATCATTTCCAGTGATTTTCCAGTGCCCAACTTCAGTTGCACGATTCATTCTAACCCCACCAAAATATTTCTTCTCAATTGGGCAAAAGAAGTACCATTTCAGATCCCCTTTCAAAATAGATTTATCTGGTAAAGGAACAAACACACTTTAGTAAAAACAGACAGAGAAAGCACAATATGCTAATCAATAAAACAAAAGAGTGTACTTATTAAAAACAGAAGGGTGTATATAAGAATTTTCCCATGTACCTGGAAGGTCCCAAGGAGCAAACTTGTATACATCAACCTCTGCAATAACTTCAACACGGAACTTTCTCCCCATTACTTTCCTCATTAAAAAATACATAACCAGCTCAACATCTGTGGGATGAAACCGAATCCCAGGGAAAGGGAAACAATTCTCTGCCCATCAAGCAATCCAAACCAGAGTTCCTCATTTCCCAAACTTTGAAATCCCAGTATACAATGTCCTCACGAGCAGTGAAGAATAATAAAGTGTAATGTAAGTACGTAACCTTAATCAACAAATAACAACCCTTTTTCGCAACAATGCTACAATGCAAGCTGGTTATATAAAATACCCACAAGATCACGTCCAATGCCGAAACAATCTTTTCCAGGAACAGCAGATCTTCCCACAATTCATGAAGCACAGAATAATTGATGAATTCTTCTTGTTGAGATCAAAAGACATTTGGCCCTGTTATCAAAACATTATTAGGCACGCAATGAATACCCCCACAAATTTAAAACAAATGAAAATAAAAACAAATACCACAGACCATGAAGTAGATTAAGAAGTAAAGAAACCAATTTAAGAAGTAAAAATCTCAAAGTGAAACATGATAATTAGGCACGCAATGAATACCCCCACAAATTCTAAACAAATAAAAAAACAGAAAACAAATACCACAGACTAAATGATAAAAGCATAAATCAACCAACCGATCAAATCTTCATTTATTTATTTTTTGTTTTCCTTTTATCAAGTAAAGAAACCCCCTTATAGGATTAACATCAAAAGGACATAAAATCATAAAGTACTAGATTATGAAGTAATAGATCTTCTACTAAAACCTAAAACCCCTGAATAAAAATCGCAAATTGAAACAAAGTAATAGATCTTCGACTAAATCAAAACAGACCCAGACAATATTAACACGAAGGAGGAAAATAAATCAGATGATTACTCATAGAAATAACCCAAATCGCCCACAATTAGAACCAAACAGAATAAAATAAAATAAAAGCAACGAACTTTCCCCTTTTTTTTCAAGTCAAAGCAAACCCCAGATTATAAACCGATCGAGATAACCCTAATTTTGATTGCATAAATTAATCGCAAAACACGTAAAAAGAAGAAGAGGGAAAGACCCTTTAATATGAAAGAATATGAAAAGAATGAGAGAGTGGGAAAGGATGAAAGCCTAGAAACAATACCTGAAGCGAGCGAGTGTCGGAGCTCCGATCAGACACAGAGCGAGAGAGCGAGAGCGAGAGAGCGAGAGAGGCAGAGCGAGAGCGAGAGAGGCAGAGAAGAATGAAAAGGAAATTGTGAATGCGTATGTGACCGTTTGTTGTTTATATATTCAAAAAAGAGAGCGTGTTTTATTTTTCCTTCAACCTCATTGGTTAGGAACCTTCCTACTATTCAGTGTTAAACACTACTTAAACTCACCACTTTTATTTTAGTTTTTTTTTTTTTTTTTTGGCTACTATTTTGATAGGTCCTCTTCTTCATTGCATCATAAAATTAAAATCTAGGTAAAATGTACATCTCTTCTAGGGTTAAGCTTAATTTCTTCCCTAAATTATCAATAATATAGGCTCACAAATTTCACCAAAAAAAAAAAAAAAAAAAAATCGTGAATGATAAATAATAAAATGATGATAATGTTAGGGCAAGATGATAACTAATAAAAAACTATCAACTCAACTATTATGAAAAATGTTATGTAAAATACTTTTGACAATAAAAAAAATTATGTTAAATTCAATTTTTTTTAACAAAATTTCCTACTTCTGGACTAAGGTCTCCAGTGTTTTGTTGATGCTTGTTCTAAAGATTTAGCTGGTGTCAATCTTTTGTATTTTGTATAATCTCCTTTTCTCTTTATAAAATTTTCACGTATTATCAAAAAAAAGAAAAAAAGGACCAAGGTGACTGAATGTCAACTGCTCAGTCGTCTAAACCTAGACATGCATGCACATTAAGACCACCATCGTTTGTGCTATGAATATTAGCCTCTGCTAGACACTATTCCACCTCCTACATATATGTTTGACAAACATCTTCAATCCTCCACATCTGGGGTTCAAGTTTCAGCTCACTCAAAATATCCATTAGTTGCTACCCTCCATCATCCTCTCAAAGGATGAATTTGCTCCTCTAGGTTTCTTTTACCCATTTTCTGTTCTTTTGGGTTATCTTCTATAATTTCGATTAGCTTTTTCTTCCGGTAATAGATCTAATCATCTAATAGCAGTATCTATTGAGTGCCCAGATAATGAACTAACAATGCCATGCATGATGACCTATTAAGAAAAAAGAAGATTACAATCAGGCAAAGAGTACAACCCATCAGATATCAAAACAAATGCATATACATCATGTAAATTATATCAGGGAAAAAAGAACCAAAATAATAATAATAATAACATTCACAATCTAAATGGTATAAGAAATTTGATTTACCAATCAACATGTAAATAATACGATTTACTAAAGCTGTCCTCACTTCTACTAAATTGATACAATTACAATGATCATCAATAAAGTCCTTGGACTCTAAAATCTAACGTAGTAAAAATAATTTACTGTTACATTAAAGTCTAGTGTAAATCAAGTGTCTGAACAGATTATGGTTTCAATATGTAATTCAAGTCAAGGGTAACATAAGTCACATCCCATACATAAATCATGTTAAAAATGAAATAAACGGATCACGAATATTGATAATGTACGTATTTGTGAACAAATCATGATTGATAATGTACGTATTTGTGAACAAAAAAGATTACGTAACACTGTTAAACAACATGATTTTAAGGAAAGGACAGCACTTAGCAACTCTTAACCACTAACAACAAATCTTATATTCACAAACCCAAACAACCAAAATATTTTCAACAAATTAGTGCAAATTATTTTGAAGAGCAAGAAATGTAAATGCACAATTCAAACCCCAAAAAAAAAAAAAAAAAAAAAAAAAAAAAAAAAAAGGTCAGCATAATTTTAACAAACCTCAGGAAATGTCAATGTACAATGCTTTTTCTTTTTTTATTAGCAAGTAACACATGCATATAATGAATCTTGAATCCACAACCTCCCACGCTATACCATTACCATTTACCACCTTCTCAAATGTTTTCTCACAGTGGAGGCAACTTCTTCTGTAATTCCCTGTTAAAAAAAAATTATGTTCATAGCCTAAGATCAATTTTTAAAATTTCTGCTTTCCCTAGGACAAATTAATTAACTCTGCCCACATTACTAAAACATTTTTTTAGTTGCGTCTGTCACTTGCTAAATCTCCTCTATTAAATCTAGAACCTATTGGCCACCACGACGCAGGATATGAAACAGTGCACCTGGACTAGTAATAGCATCAAGATTTTAAAAAATTGTCCCTGTTGACTTCAACAATTAGAAAAGATGACAGAATATATTTACAAAAAATAATCTAGTAATTATATGCGCACAACGCTTGCTCACTGCAACTCAATAAAGGGATACAAAAATTGATCAAGAAATCAATGGCACAAATTCCTTTATATTTGAAGAGTTTCAACAGAACAAATTTCACTGTAGAAGAAAATTGGATCAATTATACATGATTCAGTCATATACTGTATTGTCTTACAAGAAATTTTCTAACAGAACTTTATGATGGAAGGATAGAAGAATAATAACTCCAGCAAGACAGATACTAGCAAACAGTGGAGCCCAAACAGGAACAGCAGGCCACCTTTCAAATGCTGAATCTTGTCCACGCTTTTATCAGAAGAATATATCGATTTCAGATGGAAATGAAAGTTGTAAAGACCCAAAACTAGTTGGATGCTTCAGAACACTAACAAGTGCAAAATATGTAGCAATCAAAATCTCACCAGCAAACATGGTCTCTGTAGCTATTTCATGTCTGATCTGTCCCTCTCCATTGGAGTCACTCTGTACAGTGTGTGCTCCCTGATGATGGGTAAGAGGGCTATACATCTCCTCCAAACAAGTTAATTTCCCACCAGCCAGCTGAGTTCCATATTACATGAAACAGGGGGGAAAATGAAAGCAAAAAAAAAAAAAAAACCACTAAAGTAAAATGTGCCTGCTTCCGAGTAAGTATTTCTGCCGATAAAATTGCGAATCCCTCGCACTGAGAAAAAGCAGGCCACAAACTGCTATCCATACTCCTTTTTGCCTCCAAGACAACTCTGAAGCCATCCCACAGTGACCCAAATGTCCTTAAATCACACAGTGACTGAATTCGAAGTGCCCAAACTGAGTGGCTTTGTCAATGGAACAACCACATAATCAATGAGATTCAATTTCACAATATTCCATTCAAAACCCTCTGATAATAATCATACTGCCTTGTCCGCCATGCATCTAAGCTGCTGCTTATTAGGGAAAGCACCAAGGACACACATTGCTGCAACAACAGATACCACTATGAAAACAATACAATGAAATGTTGTACAGTAAAGAAGGGCTATCAGATTAAAATCAAACCTCTTCTGTTAAACTTAAATGGAATCGTTTTCTTAAGTTCTGTATTGTCCGAGGACCACCTTTAAAGCAGGGGAAACCGGAGTCCTGACATAAAAGAATAGGAGCTTTAGAAAACAAGGCATCATCAAAGTAGACACTAATAGTTATTTATCTACTCCCTCTATCTCACCATGGGCATGATTACACCACACGCACCCACCCATCCAAATAAATGCGCACACTGGTATATGAAGTGTAATCTAAAGTTGGCTAACAAAATGAGTTTGAGGTGGCCTTCAAATTTAGTGTTAAATGGTATTGTTTCCATGCCATTATCTGTATACAAGTCCCTGCCAACTTAGATGGCTGAGTTGTGTCCAAACCAGACATGGAGAATGCCATGGTGAAAATAGGGGGCAGATCAAAGAAGCATTTCAACCTGACCATCTGAAAAACTACCAGAGCCACCAGAGGACTGTACACTTCATTAAACAAAAGCCCTAGGGCCCAGAAATCGAGTCAAACAAGGTTTGTACAACAAGAGTAAATATGATATTGGGGTTGCAAAAAGCTAAATTTGGTTTTACCTGCAACATCTCAACCAGAAGAATAATGCGCTCAGCATGCTTACGACATGTAAGAAAGCCTTGAATGCATAAAACCTGAATTTGAAAGGCAAAGAACATAAGTGAAATTTAACCCTACAGAATTGAAAAGCTGATCTGAAGGCTTCCAAAAAAAAAGAGAATTTTTTTCAGAACCTTAAAATAATCAAAGAACTCGCTTGGAACTCCCTCAGCATCAGAATCCATGACCTAGAACAATCACAAGATTCCAATCACTTTAGGGTTAAAAGATAAATTAATTCAAAATCAAGATGCTAAATAATAAGCCCAACAAAAAATGTTACGAAAAACCTAGGAAGAAAAAATCTGAGTCTCGCAACACCATTGCCTTACCTCAAGAAGTTCACGGGTTAATTTGAAAGGTGCACTCTCGAAATTAACGCCACCAGGTGAATTGGAGAGCATGAAGCCAAAATCAATATGTATGATATGCCCTTCTTCATCTAGTAAGAGGTTCCCATTGTGCCGATCCTTCAACTAGACAACATTGAGAAGCAGGTAAAAAACAAACCACTAAAATTGGCATATGCTATAAAAGTCTCTTCACTGTGCCAAACCAGTTAAATTTTCAATCAAGAGGATGGATGCACAGGTACATTAAGTGCATACAGAGACATTTTGCTAGTGACAATCTGTTTACCACTTATGTACGTCATTTTTTGGTCCAAAATAATGGATTGTTATTTCACCAGTTGGTTGTCAGCATCAAACAGAGCATATGTAAAATCAACCTATAATTACAGATTTTGCTGCTCACTCTCAAAAGGCAAGCTACTTGTTACCAGACTAAGAAATGAATAAAATTTATACGTGGTAATTCAATACCATTCAAAGAAGTGCAACTGACTAGTCTACCAATAAGAAACATATGAGAACAATAGGTAATAAAGCATGTTAAAGAAATTTTTCATGAACAGAAAAGACATTCAATGGAAAACCTAAAAACATGGAGATACATCTGACATCTTAGAAAGGATCAATTCTGTCTAACCATTGGTAGAAATTGCTTGACCATTTCCCTAATTTAAGGAGTTAAATGTAAGGGCAACATGTGAAAAATTACTGAAACCCATTCATGTATTAGTTAGACAGATGAGAACTCCCCATCCCCCTCCAACCCGGAAAAAAAAAAAAAGGAAACAAATTAAGAAGAAATCTTTCCTTTTGTATTCTGAATTTGTTCCTAACCCACATTTTACTAAGATCTTAATTGTAAACCTTTGGAATGAGAAGAACAATGTGAAGCCTCAAAAATCAATAGATATAGAACATCCTCCTTCTTTATTGCATTTTCTCCACCAAAGTGGCCAAGTCTCTCTCTCTCAAACAAGAAAAGTCAATCTATAAAGGGATCATATTAAGAAAATCACCAACGTAGAAGAAATCAAGACATAAATGTGGTGTCATAAAAAATCCCTACTTGAACAACGCCCTATTATTCAAACCAAGTATCACTATTGAAATTCAGTCAGTTACATAGCAGAAAAACTACAGATGGACTTTTTCTTTAACTCTTCTTTAAGGAAAAAGGCCATCACCCAGACATGATCCTCTCAAGCAGAACCTGGGCCAAAAAAGAGTATTACAACCCAAATTAGCCTAATACAACGCCTTCCCTCAGTAGGAGTACTCAATTCCTCATTTATTCTTCTTATTCTTCTCTCTCTCTCTTTTTCTTTTCAAAGTACTAATAAGTTAATAGATAAGAAATATATAAAAAAAAAAAAAAAAAGACACAGGATTAATGAACTACATCCTCAGAAGATATTACAGTAAAAAATTCGACAAGAAAGCCTTAATCTCAAAATTTTGAGGTTGGCTATAAATCCTCAATAGACTAATTGGAGTTGGTCACGTGTATAACCCTCATCTGTTTCTCACTACACTTGGGCGCCAATGTAGCACGTCACCTACAGGGAATGCCCTAACTAACCCTTGCTCACTTTTCTCTACATTCGGAGTCGGAAGTAGCGCGACGCTATTAAAAGACACTCCAACTTGTGTTTGTAAAGGTTCCATTCATAATAAATTGACTAAATTTTACATTGGCCATCAATTTACCGCAAACTCTCCTCCTTTTCTAAGCTTAGGACCAACTGTGAGCAAAATATATGACACTAAACAGACACAAGCAAAGTATTTAAAATAAAAAATTCGAAGGACAATAAAATCCGAGAAAGACCACCATATATGATGACCAAGTACATCCAATCATTTAAAGAATGTATAAAAATGGTTTGATGAACTGCCCCCACAAATTAAACCCTTGGTGATCAAATTTACATGTCCCCCCCTTTTCTAATTGATAAGTTACACATGCACCTAATCGGTCTTGAATCAACAACCTCACCTTTTCACCTTGCTTTTATAAAGGGATGCCATTTGAGCAAGAGCTCATTGGCAATGACAATGGGCTTCTAGCCCAATGGCATCACCCCCTCCCCTGTCTCCCATGTCACGGGTTTGACCCACCTCCCCCCTCTCTAAAAAATAAAAAATAAAAGAGCTCATTGGTGATCAAATCTTCTTTTCCAACATTCAAACACTTCCTTTACAGTTGATGCCCCAAATAGGTATATAAGACTATAAACTACAAATTTCTTGTTACTAAACAACGTAAAAGTAGAGGATCTACCATTTCACCACATTTCTTAATCGTACATCTATCCACAATGATTTTACCCTTTCTTTTAAAGGTTATTGACTATTAGAATCTATGTTGTTAAAATTATAATCCTACGTAGGATGTTAGGAGCGATAAAGGGGCTTTACGGATCGGATCATTTCATTAAAATAAATTCATAAATACAGTAATGATTATGTATGCTACATAATCATTAGAAAAAGTTAAAATTCCATATACTATATTTTTTATAATTTAATACGACTATATCTCTATAAGCTTCCCCAATATACTGCTTGTGTACATGGGAAGTTTACTCTTTTTTATTTTTTTTTGATAGGTAATAAGATTTCATTTTATTAAAAGAAACCACTCAGTGCACAAAATGTGCACAGGGTGAAAGCAAGATACAGCAAATTACATTGAATTGACTTGAAAAGAAGCTGAGTGCCATGAAGCAGCAAACTCAGTAACAGTAGTATCAGTAGTAAAACCCCAACTCCTTGACCAATCAAATAAGGAAGTCACAAAGTTGCCAAGAAGTTGATCTGGGGAGCTAGACATATCTTCAAAAATTCGCAAATTCCTCTCCCTCCACACCGTCCACATCAAACACATAGGAATTAAATTCCAAATGTGAGAATGATTCTTACCAAACCAGTTATACCACCCAAATAATAGGTCCACCACCTTTCTTGGCAGCACCCAATGAACACGGAAAGAAGCAAACA
The DNA here is from genome assembly GCA_907173295.1 of Fagus sylvatica. Classification (NCBI taxonomy): domain Eukaryota; kingdom Viridiplantae; phylum Streptophyta; class Magnoliopsida; order Fagales; family Fagaceae; genus Fagus; species Fagus sylvatica. The sequence continues at coordinate 14,912,018 of OU015768.1, read as the reverse complement.
CAAAATTCCAGAGCCTTTGAGCAGCACTACAATGCAATAACAAATGTTCCACAGTCTCCCCATCACAACGACACATACAACACCACCCCACCATCGTATATCCACGCTGCATAAGATTGTCACAAGTCAAAATGCGACCCCAAGCTGCTGTCCAAATAAAGAACGCCACCCTAGGAGGAGCTTTAACCCGCCAAATACTCTTCCAAGGGAAACTCACCCCTCTCCTATTAATCAAGGCAGAATAAAAAGAACGGGAGGTAAAAACCCCGTCCTTGCATATCTTCCAACGCAGGCCATCTGGAGCCAATGTATTATCAGCAGTAGGAATCTTATGAGAGTGGAGGAAGTGGAAAAATTCCGCTACCATATCAACCTCCCAATCATTGAAATCCCTCACAAAGGTAACATTCCACTCCCGGACTCCTCTTGAATCTGGGTTAGTTAAGACATTTGCAATTGTAGCTTCTCTATTAGAAGAACAAGTGAATAAGTTAGGGAACAAAACCATCAAGGAGGTTCCCCCACACCACTTATCTTTCCAAAATCTAATCCGATTTCCTTGACCCACCACAAACTCCACCTGCTGAAAATAGTCCTCCCAACCTGACATTATGCCTTTCCAAAGCCCACACCCATGTGGACCGGTAATAGGCAATGTACACCAACCTCCCAAATCAGCACCATATTTTGCCACAATCACCCGTCGCCACAAGTGCTGATCTTCCAACCCAAACCTCCACAACCACTTCCCCAAAAGAGCTTTATTTGTCCAAAACAAACTTCTAACTCCCAGACCCCCAGCTTCTTTCGGAGTGCATACCGTATCCCAACCCACCAAGTGATACTTAAACTCATCTCCCATGCCACCCCAAAGGAAGTTCCTTTGTAACTTCTCAATCCTGCGAACTACACTAATAGGAATAGTGAATAAGGACATAAAATATGTTGGGAGGCTAGATAACGTACTTTTCAGAAGAGTCAAACGACCCCCTTTAGATAGGTACAGCTTCTGCCAACCCGAAAGACGGCGATCCAACTTCTCAAGAATAGGATTCCAAACTGTCACCGCTTTAAACGATGCTCCCAAAGGCATACCAAGATAAGACAAGGGCAAATCCCCAATATTACAACAAAGAGAATCAGCCAATACTGAAATATTCTGAACCTCCCCCACTGGAACCATTTCACTTTTAGCCATGTTCACCCGGAGGCCAGTTACCGCCTCAAAACAAGTAAGGACCATCCGAATATAAAGTAATTGATCCGGATCCGCATCACAAAAGAGGATAGTATCATCTGCATAAAGAAGATGAGAGATACTTAAGTCAACCGCTGCATTACAACCTGCCTTGAAACCCCGAATAAGACCCTCCTCCTCCACTTTCCGCAACATCCGACTCAAGACCTCCATCACCACAAGAAACAATAGAGGGGAAAGGGGATCCCCCTGACGCAGCCCACGAGAGCAACTGAAAAATCCTTCAGGAGACCCATTAACCAAGACCGAGAATTGAACCGAAGAAATGCAAGCTTCAATCCACAGCCGCCATCTCTTACCAAAACCCATCCTCTCTAAAATATGCAAGAGGCATGACCAATTCACATGATCATAAGCCTTTTCAATATCCAGCTTGCAAATGACCCCAGGTATGCGACTTTTCAGACGACTATCCAAACACTCATTTGCAATTAAGACCGAGTCCAAAATCTTCCTTCCTCCCACAAAGGCGTTTTGAGACTCAGAGATCAGCTTATCCAAGACACCTCGCAACCTATTAGCAAGCACCTTAGCTAACAACTTATAGATACTCCCAATAAGACTAATAGGGCGGAAGTCTCGAATGTTAGAAGCATTTTGCTTCTTGGGAATTAAAGCAATGAAGGAAGCATTGATAGATCGCTCAAACTTACAATGCTGATACACCTCATTGAAAAAGCCCATGACATCCTCCTCAATCACCGACCAACACTTCTGGAAGAAAGCCATAGTGAAGCCATCCGGGCCTGGAGCTTTATCCCCTTGCAAATCCTTAACCACCTGGAGAACCTCATCCTTATCAAACCGACGCTCTAATAAGGCTCTCTCATTCGCAGTGATCACATCAAACTCTAACCCATCTACCGTAGGACGCCAAGACTCTGACTCCTGATAAAGAGATTCATAAAAGTGCACCACTTGCTCCCGGATCTCAGACTCTTCCTCATAAACCACACCATCAACTTCCACCTTATCCATATAATTGTTTCTCCGATGGGAATTCGCCATCTTGTGAAAGAATTTAGTGTTGTTATCCCCCTCCTTTAACCACAAAATTCTAGATTTTTGCCTCCAAAATACTTCTTCCGCATGGGCCACACTCTCAAGATCAGCTTTACACACTTCTCTCAAGTTGTGCTCTTCAGTAGACAAACTGGCAAGGCTTTCCTTCTCGTTATAAGCCTGCAACTCACACTCCAGCTGCTGCCTCTTGATACCTACATCCCCATACACGAGTTTATTCCACTCTTTCAAATCACCCTTCAAGGCCTTCAACTTTTGAGCCAAGACAAAGCTGGGGGTCCCACTAAAAGAGTAACCTGACCACCATCTTTGCACTTTATCAACAAAATCCGGAGCTTTAAGCCACATATTTTCGAATTTAAATGAACTCTTCCCCCTCGCCATACCTCCTACTTCCAACAACACCGGATTGTGATCAGAGAGAGGCTTAGGCAGCAACTTCTGCACAACATCGGGATAATGCTCCTCCCAATCAGTGGAGACCAACACTCTATCAATCCTGGACATGGATGGAATTGCTGAACCGTTGCACCAAGTATACAACCCACCATTTAATGGTAAATCCACCAAATGAAACCCTTCAATAAAGTCAGAAAAATCAACCATAGCGGGATTAATTCTAACACAACCCCTCCTTTCGCTAGGGAACCTAACCACATTAAAATCACCGAAAATACACCACGGCTGAGACCACTGATGTCGAACCTCAGATAACTCCTCCCAAAGTTCAGACCTGGACTCATCCCTATTTGGGCCATACACACCCGTACCAACCCACTCAAAACCATCAATTAAACTTTTCCAATGGCACGACACAGAAAAACTGCCTACCTTAGAGTCAACCCGATTTACCACCCGCTTATCCCAGAGAATCAAAACACCGCCAGCTGTGTTTACTGCATTAAGCGCTTCCCAGCCAACAAACCTATTCCCCCAAATACTATGAATCATCCTCCCATCCACCTTATCTAACTTTGTTTCCTGCAGGCAAACAACATCAACTTTCCAATTCCTCAACCAATTTTTCAACACAACCCGCTTTTTGGGATCGTTTAAACCCCTTACATTCCATGTTAAAAGTTTTAGCTTCATTAAAAAAACATCAGGCCCAAAATTACCTGGCACAACAACCTCAACAGGTACGTCGCTTACCTTCATAATTTACCGAGGAGGCAAGATTCTTCAATTCACGAACTCCCTTTGATTTTGAAGCTATCACTTTCCTCGGGCCCATCTCACCTCTCTTACTGTTTCTCGTAGCCTCAATTCTCCTCAGTAACTCCAAGCACAGTTCCTCATGGCTATCAATAGGGAAACCCATCAACTTACAAATTTCTTTATATTGCTGATTTACCCATTTGGACCTCCTTCTACCCCTTTGAAACTTTCTACCCGAATTTCCTGACACCACAGCGGTCTGCACCAGAGGCTCAATAATAGCCAGTGGTTTGCAAACCATCGGAGACTGTGGTTCAGCATCATAAACGGACAACTCCCTGATCGGCGAACGTACGTCTGAGTCCATGTATTCGGATTCCAAACCCACTATGTCAGAAGGAATCTCTTGCTCATGAGTGAAGCCCAGAGCCAGAGCTCCAGCGTGGGTATCATTTTGAGAGGTAACAGCCAATTCCACCCGTACCAAGGCAAGATCGGAGCTATCACTCGTGACCGGAGCTGCCGTGACTCCGAATAAGACATCGTCACCGGATTCTGACTCAACCGCTTCCGTTTCTGCCTCCGCCATCACCACCATACCGTGATCATCGTCGTTATGAGCTTCAGTCTCTTCCGCTGAAGTTTCCTCTCTCTCGGCATCTCCAGCATCTTCCGTATTGTTCTGAGGAGACACCTCATTCTCTTGTAAATCCCCACTTAATGGACCGGTATGCTGGGTTTCCAGGCTCGTTGGATCAATAGGCTGAGTTTTGGACCCGTTAGGCCTGTTGTTGGGCCGAACCCAAACCACCTCTCTAGGCCCATTTTCTAACTTAGTAACCCTTAAAGAAGTATGGTCCGAGACCCATTTAAAATCACACTTACGGGTCGGGCGGGGCTCCGTCTGAGTTAAAGTAACCCGCGGTTTGACTTTAGTCTCCATAGACCATTGGCGTAATTCACGCGACCGAATCTTTGGCGCCGAATTCGCACCGTAATCTCCTCCCCGAGTATCTCGCCTTTCCATTGAAGATTGAGAGTTTGACTTCCTGCCGTTACGTCGATTACGGTTACGGTTTCCTTGCACCGATCCCTTCACCGTGATAACCTGGCCATCCCCACTTGACGGCTGCGGCGGCGATGCATCGATCTTGGTCAGGAAATAGCGGCGAAGCTCTGACTCGAATTTGACCCAACCCACTCCACGGCGTCCCTCAGGTATCCGTAGATTTCCCCTCTGTGCACCACCATGGTACTCTACTAATTCCACAAATCGGCCCCCTCGATTAGATAAGCAGCTTAGCTCCAAGGTTCTATACCCGTCTCTCATAAACTGGAAGTGACCTGCCTGAGAAGATGCAAGGTCTTTCAACTTACCCATCTCTTCTAATGCCCATCGCAGCCCTCTTAGACCCAACCAAAGAGAACCCTGAAATTTGCCACGGCGTTCCATTACATGATATGGATCGAATCTACCTCCATCGAAACCCAGAGAAAATAATTTGGAGTCTATCCGGAATGATGGGCCTCGAACTTCGGATTTAGGATAGTGTATTGGTTTAGGCTTGGTTTGTGATGGTGGGATGTATGGTAGTGATGGCGAGATGTATGGTGGAGGTAGGGAGGAAGTCGATTGGGTTAGTGGGTTCTTTAGTACTGGTTGGCCAGGGACGTAGGTTGGTTGGTACTGGGGAAAAGAAGTGTAAGGCCAGTTAGTGGGAGGTAGGGAGGATGGGGTTGTAATAGAAGGCTGGAATGTAGGATACAGGTGGTTATGAATGGGGGTTGGAAGAGGAGGTCTGAAGATGGGGGGAGGGGGAGGAAGGGGAAGGCTCATTGTCCTATTTTGAGTCTACAATTCATCCCAACCTTTCTCTGCCATATGTTCAGCTAATAGACTAATAAATCTGTAACAGTGCTGGATCTCTTAGGCTTGTAACACAGAAATCCAGCTTTTAATTATGTTACTTTTCTAATGAGCTCTAGCTCAAATGACACCTCTTTCCTTTGTAAGAGCAAGGTGGAGGTGAGGACATGAGTTCATGACCCACTGGGTAAATGTTATGTCACTCTAAATAGAATATTGTGCTTGCAGACAACAAATATTTACTCTTTTTTATTTTCAATAAAAGTTTTCATTACCAATAAAAACATCTCTACTAACTAAATATACATCTCTAATTGATAAAAGGAAAATGTTTTCATGTTACAAGTTGCAACAACATAATAAGTTAATAACTTAAATAGTTTAAATCCACTTAATGTTTCATGCTTCCAAGCAAAATTTATAATAAAAATTGGATTAAAATATTTCAAACTAAAATTTATAAGGAAAAAAGAACACCAAACAATCAATGAAATTTTTTTTTTTTTTTGATAAGTAACAATCAATGAAAAATAGAAGTATCCCAATTTGTGATCAATTATATATTAATTGTTAATGGGTTGTTTTTGGGCCACAACAAATACATATGATATGGATTTCTACTATTTTTGTTTAAGAAATTTCTATGAGTTGTTTTTAGACCACAACCACCTAAATAATTAAAACCCAATAAGCATAGTCCAACATTATTTAGCCTGAAGCGAAAAAAATAAAATAAAGGCTTGGATGGTAGGATTGGTCCGATCCTAAAGCGATCCTTCTTCATTGATCCTCATGCGATTTGGATTGTGTGGACAAAGTAGGCTATTAAGATCATACCATCTGGATCGCAATTCTCATAACTATGATTAGAATCTTAACCAAAGCAGATAGTCGCTTGAAGGATGGCATTCCATGCATTTTATGTAAATTGGATCTTGATAAGGCCTACAACCATTTCAATTGGAATTTCTAGTTGTATATGTTGGAGAGGGGTGGCTTTTCGGAGCAGTGGAGAAAATGGATTTATTTTTATATTTCCACTATTCGTTTTTCTATCTTGGTTAATGGGAGCGCTAGTGGTTATTTTGACAATTGGCAGCTTTACATAAAGGTGTCCCACTTTCACCGCTATTATTTGTTATGGTGAAGGAGGCTTTGAATAGGATGTTGACGAGGGCAACAAATGGGCAGTATATTCAGAGCTTTGTAGTACGAGGAAGGATCCACGAGTTGCTGATGATTTCCCATCTTTTATTTGCAGATGACACTTTGATTTTCTATGGCAACGACTTGGAGCATATTGGATATTTGAAATGGTGTCCTTTGTTATGTTTTGAAGCGATAAATGAATCATAGCATCTAGGAAAATCATAAATGGTCCCGATTGGAGAGGTTCATAGTATCTCAGATCTAGCTTAGATTGCAAAATCTCTGCTCCACCAATGAAGTGCTTGGGGTTACCTCTAGGAGCTTGATTCAAATCCAAAGCGATATGGGACCCTATTTTGGAGAAGATGGAATGCAAGTTAGTGAGGTGGAAGAAGCTTTTAAAGAGTACGTTTTCTAGTCTGCCTATTAATTATCTCTCTTTATTTCCCATTTCAGTCAGCATTGCCCATCGCTTTGAAAATTACAACACAATTTTCTCTGGGGTGGTCTCAGAGATGTTAAATTTCATTTGGTGAGTTGGAAGGCTGTTTGTGCGCCAATCCAATCTAGCAAGCATTGAGAGCTTTGTTCCTGTTAATAATCCGTAGTTAGGTAAGTGGCATAGGTTTTATGCCATTAAAAACTAATACTTTATGGAGACAGGTAGTAGCTACAAAATATGGGAGTGAACTAGCTAGTTGGACTTCAGGGATTACGATTGAAGTCATGGTGTATCCTTGTGGAAACATATTAGTAATGGGTGGGAGAGGTTGGTGTATCTTGTGGAAACTAAATTGGGAGAGGTTCTCTAAATTCCTTACGTTAAAGGTGGGCAGTGGGTTCTGTATTCATTGCTGGTTGGATCTGTGGTGTGGGTACGTTACTCTTAAAAGAGGCGTTTCCAGGTTTGTTCCGCATAGCCCAGATTAAGGAGGCTTATGTAGTAGATTATGTGTGTTGGCATAATAGGATTGCTCATTGGGATGTTCTATTCACTAGATTAGTTCATGCATGAGTGTTGGAGAGTTACAGGCTTTTCTTAGTCTTCATTATTCCCAGCGAGTCAACAGGGATAGAGACGATTGGCTTTGTTGGCTTCCACTAAGAGTTGTCTTTTTTGAAGTTAAGTCATTCCACAAGGTGCTTACTATCGGGAATACTCGGTTTTCCCATGCAAAAGCATCTATCAAGGTTCCAACCATTCTTTGCATGGATGGTAGCTAGAGGAAAGGTGTTGCATGTGTGAAGTTAGTGGGGAATCTTCAGATCATTTGATTGTTCATTTGTGATTATGTGCAGAGTTTATGGTCTTTGGTGTTTTGTTTGTTCAGTCTCTCTCAGTTTATACCTAACCACGTCGTGGATTTGCTAGCTTTCTGGAAAGGTAAGGGGGGGTGTTGAGAAACATCATTCAGCGGATGTGTGGGGCCTGATCCACTATGTATTATGTGATTATTTAGAGAGAATGAAACCAGCGAACTTTCAAAGGGCTTGAACACTCATCAGTGGAGCTTAAGTTGTTTATGTTGTGGTCTCGGTATGATTGGATGGCTGCTTTGAGCGGTCATTTGTTTTCTTCACTAGAGTAGTTTTTTAGATTAATGTAACTTTAGCTGATTTTTTTTTTGGTAGTATCCCTAGTACACTGCCTGTGTACATGGGGAGCAAGTCTTCTATTAATAAAAGTTTGAATTACCGATTAAAGAAAAATGACAATAAGCTATAATTCCTTAAAAGCAATGTCTAGAGGGATCAATAATCTATTATGTTTCTGTTCTAAAAGTAACAAAAATTTTGTTAAAAAATATGAAGAAACTCAAGTACATACAAAAGAATGCTATGTTTGAAAGACACCAACCCATGTCATCTCCAGCTTAAATACCAGGGTCCCTCCACATCATTCCAAATAATTTACCTATTAAATAAATACCTTTTTTTTAATAATCTATTAGTTGCATTGTAGTGGAAAAGCTACCTCCTTACACGGCATTATTTAAGAAGAGTTTATTACATGTGAACAAAGCATAAATGGCATCTGTTACAAACAATATTTTGAGCCCTCTTAATTCCTTATTATTTTTTTTTTTATAAGAAATAAAATTTTATTGATAGAGAGAAACTCCAACATAACAAGTTCACAATGCAGAAGAGACCCACATATCAACTCCAACATCAGCATCTTAATTCACGATAACAATTCATTTCATTTTGAGGATGCCACTCTGAACAACCCCCACTTGAGCATCCTCCTACTTATGTGGGTGTGTGTGTGTGTGTGTGTGTGTGTGTGTGAGAGAGAGAGAGAGAGGGATACCTGCAGAAGGTAGCAGACAAGGGAATATCCAGCCATACTTTCAACAAAATTCCTCTGCAGAAAGAACAAAAAATATGGAATGAAAAAATCTTTACCTGAAAAAAACAAAAATCAATTCAACATTTTCTTCCTTAAAAACAATTTATTTTCGGTAAGCGTTCACACTTAAAAATAATGAGCTGATTGAATCACTCAAATGAGGAATCACAAAAAAATGCATCCAAAAATAAAGCTTTCCATGACAACCCCCAACCCCCCGCGACACCCCAAAACATCTTTCTTTCTTTAATGTAAATGTTAATACAATTGTAGCATTGCTTAGTTCCTTTATGAAGAAAACTATGGTTTGAAACCCCCCTCCCCCACTTGTTGTAACAATTGAATTATAAAATAAAAAATTACTACAAAACATCAAGTGTACTGGTATTATGCAAGAGCAAAAGCCAATTTTTAAACTTTGACATTCTGCAAACTCAACACTCTATCACCCTCAAACATATAGTTATTCCTCTCAAATCATCAAAAGACAACAGTCCAGTGCCCATGCTAAAAGACTCCTACATCCCATATATCTCCATTTTCGCCCTTCCTCAAAAATAACACCAAGAAGGTATTACTATTAACCCCCCATTTTCGCCCATGTGTATATAAGCATGAAATACACACGTGTCTGTACACAACCCATACCCAAACTACTAATAAAGAGAGTAGCTTGCCAAACGGGAATTTCACCTCTTAAAATGGGGAAAAAAAAATTCTAAACTTACCATATAAATTTATTATAGTGATTTTATAATTTAAATAAAATATTTTAAAATTGTATAACCGCATCCACGACTTTCTACCCATTTTCTCTCTCCACTTTTAATTAATTCCCTTCAACCTCTCTACTCTCGAAATTACTACCTCTACTTTTTTTTCTTTTTTTTTATAAGTAAAAATTCATTAAAAGGAGAAAGGACAATTTCCATGTACACAAAGTGTGTACAGTAGAAGTGCCAGAATTACAGGGCAAAGGAACACAGATCAATAAAATCTAGCAAAGAAGAACAAGAAATAAGTCCCACAGCAGCAACCCACTCCACGAGTGTGTAAAGGAAAAACTTCTTCAAACCATGGATTGTCTTTTCACACCCCTCAAAACTCCGGGCATTTCTTTCACGCCATAGGCTCCACATGATGCAGTGAGGGATCATACAGTAAAAAAAATATTGTTTTATTATACATTATCACATGTGCAATGGCCACATGATCAGTGACAATACTGTTAAACAAAAGGAGGCAAGGAGGGGAAGGCACTTCTAAACAAAAGGAGGGGAGGGGGGGCACTTCATTCAATGCAATATCAAGTCCATTTCCGGCCAAACTGATACATCCCCTCTCATGGTAAAAAGCTTTTAAACATTGGAAGTAAACTCGCTAAAGATAACACCATCTGAAGGACACCCATATAATTACAACTGTAAATTACCTGGGCAAGCTTAAAACTTGGAGAATTGTCTTCATACTTGGCAATGAAGACCCTCAACACATAGTTCACCAAATTGCAAACCCAGTGAAGGTCATGCTATGTCCTAAAGATATATCGGGCATATCTACTCACCAAGAAGGTATTACTATACATAGAATGAATATAAGAGCATGATAGCCGGGACATAACCCATCTTAATAGCAAAAAAAAATTTCATTCTTATTACATTGATTCTAAATGACCATTAAGATATATAGTGATTTGATCCAATTTAAATAAAATATTTTAAAATTGTATAACCGCATCCACGACTTTCTCCCCCATTTTCTCTCTCCACTTTTACCATTTCCCTTCGCCTCTCTCTCTCTCGAAATTAACTACCTATACTTTTTTTTCTTTTTTTTTATAAGTAAAAATTCATTAAAAGGAGAAAGGACAATTTCCATGTACACGTATCAGTAGGAATAGTTTCCAGAATTACAGGGCAAAGGAACACAGATCAATAAAATCTAGCAAAGAAGAACAAGAAATAAGTCCCACAGCAGCAACCCACTCCAAGAGTGTGTAAAGGAAAAACTTCTTCAAACCATGGATTGTCTTTTCACACCCCTCAAAACTCCGGGCATTTCTTTCACGCCATAGGCTCCACATGATGCAGTGAGGGATCATACAGTAAAAAAAATATTGTTTTATTATACAAATATATCACATGTGCACCATGGCTATACTACCAACAATACTTCTAAACAAAAGGAGGGGAGGGGGGGCACTTCATTCAATGCAATATCAAGTACATTTCCGGCCAAACTGATACATCCCCTCTCATGGTAAGAGAGCAACAAAACATATGGAAGTAAACAACTAAAGATAACACCATCTGAAGGACACCCATATAATTACAACTGTAAATTACCTGGGCAAGCTTAAAACTTGGAGAATTGTCTTCATACTTGGCAATGAAGAATTCACGCAAACTCATGATGTCGGGATATCTACTCTTTATAGAATGAAGTGATGCCTAAAAATAGCAAACATTACATTGGAGATAGCCAAGAACTTAAATGCAATTCACTTAAAAAGCATGAATTTATAGGTTTACCGTATCTGGAATAGTTTCAATCAGAGCTGTGTAAGAAGAAGTAACTAGAACTTCATAAGGCCTCAACCAGAGAGGGAGACCAGCTTCTTGGAATATATCTGGCATCAAAATCCAATAATTACAAGCTTCAACTCACTTGTAAAATGATAAGAGAAACAATAACAACAACAACCAAGCCCAAATCCAAAACTTTTGGAGCCAGCCATGGACCCTCAACAAACTAGTCAGGGTTGGCCACATGTATAAAACGATAAGAGGAATAGTTTCTTAAAATAAATCAGATTAGCATGATAGTATAAAACCCAGCGAACTATGTGGTATTTTTTTTTGATAGGTAAGAATTACATAACTATGTGGTATTCGAGAATCAATATTTAGATACAGCTTGTTCATTATATTGACGTTATTGAGTCAGGCATTTTTGTTAATTACTGTCTTCTTGCTGTGCCATTGTTAATTCTACTAAAGATGCTCCCACTGATTCAAGGACCTTGTATCTATTTTTTTTATAAGCAATTACAACTCACATACGTAATTGAACCTGTGACCCCAATCTCCATCCATTGTTTGATGAGAGGAGATGCCATTTGTTGCAAACTTCAAAAACTATTGGCCTCAAGGGCATCACATCTACGTCCAACCATAAATGAATGAAAAACATCGAGCACCATGGTTTTCCAGTCATTATACAAAGCAACAATGACAGCAAGAAAAATTCCAATTCTTCCTTTATTTAAGCACACATTTGAATTTGACTTGCAAAAACAGTATGCAATTCCATTTCTTCTTTTTTTATGACGAGGAACCTTACCAAGGCAGGGCCCTTTGGACCACCCTTGGGTAGCAAACCCTGGATCTCAACAATATGCAATTCCATATTTTAACGGTATATCTTACTTTACCTTATTAAACAACAAAATTCAAAACTACAGATATAAAGAACAACTATAGTTCTAAGAGGACTAGCCAGAAAAAGATGGAATCAAGGAACAAGACAAAGAGCTACATAAGATGAAACAAATTATAATAACTAAAGAAAGATGACCTACCATAAAAGTGAGAAATAAGTTGCACAGCAAGATGTTCTTGCCTACAATCATCACCACTCTTCACAATAACCTAAGTGAAAAGCAAGAAAACAAAAATTGTCATTATTGTCAAAGACATTATAATGCCCACCACAGGATATATAGACATAAAGGACACGACAGCCTATGCAGTAACAGACATAAAATCAAACACCCCAACCATCAAGAATTACAGATGACATACAGCAAAAAGGCAGAAACAAGTAAACTTTCCACATATCCAACAGCCACTGATTCTCCCAATGATGCTAAACATACTGAAGCAAGTATCAACCACATTCACAAGGGGTAGTAGTTTTAGATACTTTACCGTAACAAGAGTTTGTAACTGGTTCAAATAAATCAACAACCAACGGAAAAGAAGGTATCATCGTTAACGGCTTTAAATCTTGTTCACCTCCACTAGGTAATAAAATTTATAGGTGAAGAAACTTTAGTTCGATGGAGCTTGAACTATACAATCAGCTAAAATGAATGTCAGATGAACATCTTGTTCTAATTATGTGTGTGCACAAATGCATATCTTAGGAACCCAATACACAACTCCAAATGCATAGTCTAAGGCAAGAAGGGATTAGATTCCAAACACCCGAGGACTTCCACCACCCAACTAACAACTCTGATTAACATCTAGATTTTGTTAATTCTTGTTTTCCTTGTTAATCTCTATTTTCTTGGTTTGTTTTTCTGTTTTTGTTCTGTTGCTGCTCCAGCATATAGCTTATATTCTGGGCGGCTTCTTTTTTCTCTTTTCAATAAAGATTATCATTCATAAAAATAAAAAAAGTGTATAATTTTTTATCAGTCATCTAGTTAGCATTGCTAAAAATCACTACATCTGCTTTTTATTAAAAAAAAAAAAAGGTTTATAATACAGAACTTACAGAGCGCAAATCCCAACCAGGTATATTTCCATGAACTGAAGCTTTACGTATCCTTTCTTTTTTTATCTCCCAAAGTTCACCAGACAAGGCATCACTGGCCTTGGGAGAACTGCCATTTAACTGCTGAGCAATTAGGAATCTGTTAGATATGATATTCTAAATTTCCACACTAAACCAGGGAGTACAAAATAATCAAATTTTCATGAATGTTCACCCTTGGTTGTGCATCCGTTGAATCTTGACCAGCTCCTTTGAGAGGGAGCCCAGGAGGTGCTTCTCCTTTTGCTGCAGCAGCCTGCAGAAAAGTTCAAAATTCATTAACATCTAAAACAAAATATAGATGAAAAGAGAGTAAAAATAGACTAGCATGAAATAGATATGCAAGGAAACTAATTTCAAGAAATAAAAGCCGAATCATTACCAACAAGCATATTATTGTTTATTGAACTTGACATTCAATAGCATTACAACTTTAAACTGGCACAAATTCACACATATGAACACCTTATCAAGCATGGACAATTCAAAACCTCTGACATGTCCGTGTCCAACACGTGTCCATGTCTGACACACTGGGGACACTCCTGCATTCGTGTCCTCATTGTGTTGGAAGGGAAAAAACATTTGTTTATTTAAAAAAGTTTCCTTTGATTTTAAATGTGTTTTTAAAGATTTTGATAGTTTTTATTTATGTTAACAAATTAAAATAAACCTATAAATAAATAAAATATACCTAAAGATATATATTATTAATTAATTAATATCCCCACCATGTCGTGCCTTAGTTTTTCAAAAAATGCCGTATCGACGTGTCTCATGTCGTATTGTGTCCCGTGTCATATCAATGTCAGTGCTTCCTATTGTAACTAGCATTTTTATAGATTACATGTCTATTTTTTTTAATGATTGACAGTAATGAGCAATTCAACTATCATTCCCAAGTACTGGAACTATCTTGTTTTTCCAGATCAATGTTTGTTACCAATCATATTAATGTTTGCATCCATATTGACTTCAACATACTCTTGGTCTCCAAGGCAACCATATAAGAGAAAAAAATCCATCTATTCTACAAACAAGATTCTAATTGATGAAAATTTGGAACTTCTTATATCACATATATGAAACTTTGATCTATATAAAAAGCAATCAAAATATTATCTGAGCATGTCAATACACATCTGAGGCATCAGAACTCAACAGAAACCCAACGCATCATCAGTGTATCATCAACATACTGAATTCACCTAGCTGAAGAGCACACAGATTATAATCCATGAAAGAAATTTTCATAGTAATTTCAATCTATAAAATTGAGTCAAGATTTTGTATATTTTCCCATACAACATGACCAAAAAATTGCTTCCCAAGTCTAAATACTTCAACTATGGAACCATGAGACCCTGACCCCAAAAGCCACAAAAGTCCTGACCGGCTGACCCTAAGCCCTACCTATTGTTAAACACTTGCAAGAGGTAGGGCTGTGAAGAAAATCTCAAATATAGGTTGTACTAAGCAATGAGATATGAACAAATATAAGATGACATTCACTATGGAAATACTAATTGGGGTAAACAAAAATCAATTCATAGAACACTTTCTTCTTGAAATAAGAAAATCATTATAAAGAAAACAGCACAGGGGTGCAACCCAAAAATACATTAACTGACAGTCATCAATAGATCAAAGTAACACTAGAAAGATGACAAGTAATGCAGTTGGCAAGAACGCTAGCTGTTAGGCATAATAAGCATCAACAGAGTAAAGGGCCCTGCCACCCTCCTCCCGAATAACCTCCTTTAGTGAGGAGATTGATACCATAATAAGCACCAGTGATTAATAATTTGACCTTGTATTGAAAAAATAACAATGGCAAGATAGCATCAATAGTACTTAAAAACACCAAAGGCCCACCTTTACTGCCTCTATAGCTACTGTACTTGGAACACGGCGGTGTTCCTTCCGACGTGGGAGTCCTTGATCCTCAATGTCTTCCATTCTAACCCCTGGATCTGCTGTCAGCACTACCCTTACCCACTCCAAATCACTATTATGTGCTGCACTTGATGTGTGAGTTACAGATTCACCACATTGACTACTACTCGACAAACTACCGGCAGAAGCTGAAGTAAACTGCAGACTAGCACAATGGATGCCACTGTGTTCAATGCTCTCTAAGTGGATGGGCAATCGCTTCTCTACAGTAAGACTCACATTAACAAACTTCGTTTTTGCCTGTGACTTATGTGCCATCGCCTGATCAATTGCTTGAGCAGTTGACCTTGACATTCTATCATTACTATTACGATACGCCTCCTGGGCAGTCCACAATGGATAGGCCCAAGGAGGTGGCTTTGGCAATAATGCATCTCCATTTGCCAGAGGAATTCCTGCTCTAGAAAGCTTTTGCGAACCAGATGTGTCCTTTGTATTGCTAAAACAAGTTTTGAGAAAGAAAAAAAAAAATAGCATAAATCAGTTAGAATCTTTTCACTAAGGGTATTTGTTCCAGACTTCCAGTAACCCTAACAATTAGGAACTATTGTCATTCATTTAGATTATATTACCTCGGCATTTCACTTTTCAAAACTTCAACACAGATCAAATAAGGTGCCTTTTCCCTAGAATTCAAAAGAACGGCTTCTTCTTCAGGTATATGAACCACACGATACATCCCCTTTCCCATTGGGAAGCAAACTCCTAAAAAAATATAAATCAGTATTACTCAAATAAGACATAATAGTTAATTTTTTATATATAAGTAAAGACATAATAGAATACCCCAGCTAACAAAAAACATATATCAATAGTGCTCTACAAAAAGTGCAGAGTTAAGGTCTTTTTTTATTTTATAAATAAAGCACAGGGTGAAGGCCAATTAGTTAAAGCGTAAATGATATCGAGAACAAACAACAACAACTAAGACTTAGTCCCAAAATTGTTGGGGACGGCTATGGATCCTCACAAAACTAGTCAAGGTTGACCACATGTATTCGTTTCCGCAATTCTATTCCATCTAAAGTGATACTCTCTGTTACTTTCTTAATTAACATATTCTTTTTTACTACTTCTATTAAGGTTATTTTTGGTCTTCCTCAACCTTTTTTGACATCGAGAACAAGTAGTGACAAAATAACTCCAATCTTTTATAAGCATGTGGGTATTAAGATACCAAAACCTCATGAAAGAACGTGAAGAAATAATTAAACCAACAACACACAACTCACTAAAGGCCAAATCTTTTGTTAGCAAGCCTCAACCTCAATAAAGAAAATTTGCATGTTTATATTAAGGGCAAAACTTAGGTATAGTTCCTTAGATCCAGTACATTAGGTTCCTAGTTGAATTTAAATACATTAAATTTAAATATTCTTGGAAAAGATAACATTGTTTGTGTTTCATTAGTTAATGCAACTATGTGTTTGAATTCAATTGGGGAACCTAATGTACCTAAGTTTTACCCTTATATTAATAAGAAAAAAAAAAATTCCCAGCACCCTTGTCCTTGTTGGTTTAGATCCCACAATTTCAAGTTGAAATCAAATATTAATACAACAAGAACTCCAAGAGGGGGGGGAGGGTGGAGAAGGTGAGAGAAACAAAACCTCCAGGCACACAAAAAGAAGAAAAAGGAAAGGAGAAAAACAGAAGAGTAGTCAAGCAACCAGAGAAGAAAATGTAAAACAACAGTGCACAAACTTCAAAACACCTTCAAAAACATATGCTTATAAAAAGGTAGAATCCCATCATCTTTATTTTATTCTTTTTTTTCCAATAGTGATAAGGACATTAGAAGATTCTACCCATCAAAATTCAACCTGAGTATATATACGTTGCAGTAACATTATTTGTCAATCTGAAGAAGGATGCATCATTGCATTGTACATCCACAAGCTAACACACTGAACGCTTCTGCATATACTTTTACAAGAATAAAGAAACCTCCTAAAGTTGCCCCTTTATGAAATGTCTTAGACTTGTTTACAAATGGGCATTCCCAACATCTTCGAAAAATGGAATAGAGTAAGAAATAGAAACAATATGCAGAGCTTTCTCAAACTTGCATTGTCTTTTTCAAAATTTAGGATTCATGCAATCTTTTAGGGCACAGGGCCTCACACATAGCATTTCTATTTTAGACTTTGTTTCCTCACTTAACACTTGTTAATAATACTGTGTAATTCTTTTCGGTTATTTCGTGTTTATTATCGTGAACATGAAATAACCTTTTTTCAATAAAAATCCTTTTACTTATTAAAAAAAAATAGATTTATGCAATCCTTTGCATTACAAAAACACACCAGTACCTAAATTGGCATTATTTTATCACAAATTTTCAGACCAGTTTTTGGAAAATAATATGCCACCTGTTATAACATTACACATAGCAAAATACTCAAAAGCACCGTGCCTCTAGATGAGCATCCCTCAACTCAAATCTACGGTGATTAAAGAAGTACCTCCACTATTTTGAGCCTCAGCCACATGCAAATTGATCTCTGCGAGAGACTAGAAACACATAAATGACAAACATAATAAAAGCATTAGAAAGATATTCAAGCAACATATATATATATATATATATGTAGTTATGTATCATAAAGAACGTCAACACAATGTAAGCTGGAGAAAGCATCAAAAAACATAACCAACCTCACGAAGAGCACTTTTGCGATCTTCAATTGGAAATACATCAACTAAGCCATATGATGTCTCACATAGTGACCGCACAAAGTCCAATGACTCATGATAAGCCCCTTTCCGGTACTGTGATGCAGTATTATTTGGAAGAGGGGGCTTTGCATTTGACTTTTCGATCCGTTGCTTTGGTGAACCAGGATGCTTCTGCCAAATTAAGAGCATGGAGAATCAACTTAGCAATGTGATACATGTGCAAGTAAGCATATCTCTAATAAACCACCTTTTTTTACTAAGCATAATGCATCTACTATGGCATGTTGAATCCCTTAGGTCAACCCATGGTTCTCTCAACAACCTATATCAGGGAAAATGTCACCATATCAAAAACCTTTCGTCCATGCTCTTCATCATGTTATCTACTAATCAATTAAATTTAAGGGAGGGAAACGAACTTGTAAGTATAATTGGCAAAATATTTCATGAATGACTATTGAATAAAAGACATACTGCAGTCGCACCTAATTTACTTTGCTGAAAAATTATCTAACCATCTTCCAAGGATCACAAATAGACACTACTGCACAAGTGACATACTGCAGTAATTTTTGCCTTGTTTTGAGTTCATTAGATAATGCCAAGCTTGGTGAAGGAACTTTTACATGTTGGGGAAGAGTAGCTAAGAGACATCAGAATTCCAACAAATGGAATGCTATTCCACTATGCTTGATATGGAGTTTATGGATAAACTCTATGACATTCAAAAAAGAGGAGACCTCAGTGCCTAGAGATGTTTATTTCTGATATCTATGTTTGAATGGTTAAGAGATATTGGGAATCTAGAGTGTATTTCTTTTATTGATTTTCTAGATCTATGTAATTTTAGATGTCACTTCTTTGGTGGGGCTCTTGTATACTCCTCGTGTACTAGAGATTTACTTATTTTTAATAAAATTTTATTACTTATCAATATATAGAGGGAGAGAGGTCATGGGAAACAGACCTTAGATAGAGGTTTCCTAGGTTTGTACAACATTGCAATTGGTCTCTATATGCACAACTACAAGATCTTGTATGTTGAATAGTCAAGATACGTAGTAGGATCCAATTTTAAAGGCATTTCCGCAAAACAATAACTTCCTCTTCCATATCAATCTTCATTCTTTTTTTTCTTTTTATTTGAACCAATAATTATTATCCTTTAGATTTCTTGACCTAGTTCTTGGACTCCTAATCTCTAAGGTTGTCAATCTACCTTTTCATTGTAATAGATATACTCAATAACTTATTATTCTGCATACCTATAAACACAGAGAGAAAGAGAGGTTGGTTTTGGAACAAGACTTGGGACTTTGTCTGATTATTAAATGATGGGATGTGTAATGGAGGTGAGAATGGAGATGGAAGCCTTAAGTCGATTGTTAGATCAAGCTGTTCGTGAAGGATTATGCTCGGGTTTCACTGTTAGGCAAGTCGGATGAGACTACTTTGATGGTATCCCATTTGCTATTTGCGGATGACACGCTAATTTTTTGTGATGCTGATACTGATAAAATCTCCAACTTGAGGTATGTTTTTTCTTGGTTTGAGGTTTGTTCGGGGTTGAAGATTAATCTGAGTAAGTCTGAGATTGTTTCAATGGGGAATGTTCCAAATATTGAGGAGGTTAGAGAGATTTTGGGGTGTAAGCTTACTCTTCTTCCTATGAAATATTTGGGCCTTCCTTTGGGTGCAAGCTTTAAGGATCATACCATTTGGAATTCGGTCTTAGAGAAGGTGGAAAGAAGACTAGCTGGCTGGAAACGGCTGTACCTTTCGAAGGGAGGGAAGGTTACTCTTATTAAGAGTACTCTCTCTAATATTCCTACTTACTTCCTTTCTCTTTTTCCTATTCCAGCTGGGGTGGCTCGAAGGTTAGAGAAGCTTCAAAGGGATTTCCTTTGGTGTGGGTTGGAAAACCAGCCTAAGTACCATTTGGTGAAGTGGTCTCAGATTTGCTGTCCCTTTCAAAGTGGAGGGTTGGCCATTCGGGACTTAAGGAGTTTTAATAAGGCTCTTCTGGGGAAGTGGTTGTGGCGATATGGTTCGGAAAGAGATGCCTTGTGGAGGTTGGTGGTGGATGCGAAGTATGGGAGCTTATGGGGTGGCTGGTGTTCGAAGGTGGCCAAAGGTCCTTATGGAGTGAGTGTTTGGAAATTTATTAGGCGGGGTTGGGATAATTTTTTACAGCATTGTGGCTTTGCAGTTGGGGATGGAAAGAGAGTCAAGTTTTGGCATGATTGTTGGTGTGGGGATATGTCTTTGAATGGGGCTTTCCCGGATTTGTTTGTTATTGCGAGGGATAGGGAGGCTTCCGTGGATGATATCATGTCTTTCTCGAATGGTATTCTCCATTGGGATGTTCGCTTTTCCAGGAATGTGCATGATTGGGAATTGGAATCTTTGTCCAGCTTCATGGAACTTATTTATTCAATTCCTCTGAAAGGTGAAGGGGATGATAAGTTAGGTTGGAGGCATAATCTTAACAAAGGCTTCTCGGTCAAGGAGTATTATCGGTGTTTGAGTACCGTTTCTTTCAATCAATTCCGCTGGAAAAGTATCTGGAAGGCTAAGGTCCCGCCAAGGGTTGCGTTCTTTTCTTGGACAGCAGCTTTGGGAAGACTTTTGACTATAGATAATCTGCGGAAAAGACACCTTATCCTTGTAGATTGGTGTTGTATGTGCAAGAAGAGTGGTGAAAGCGTTGATCATTTGTTGCTGCATTGTCCTATGGCTTGGGAGTTATGGTCTATGGTGTTAGGTTTATTTGGGGTGCATTGGGTGATGCCTAGTCATGTGTTGGATGTGTGGGCTGGGTGGCAGGGCAGTTATGGCAGCCATTGCAATCTGGTTGTCTGGAGAATGGTGCCTCATTGTGTGATGTGGTGTCTTTGGCGGGAGAGGAATGCTCGGCACTTTGAGGATTGCGAAAGATCTATTTCAGCCCTTAAGCTTTTATTCTTTCAAATTTTGTATGACTGGGTGTCTGCTGTGGGGTTTTTTCCATTCATTCCATGATAGATCTGATTGATCATTGTTCCTTCTGATTTTTTCGGCAGTCCTTATGTTTACATCTAGTACACATAGGCTGACCTTCAATAAAATATTCATTACTTATCAAAAAAAAAGGACCAAGTAATGGGCTAACTTCCATATTGACTAAACCATACAATAAATTTCAAGACTTGACTAGGATTGACAGTGGTATCATTTACACTATTTTGCAAGTTGATAAGGTAATGGAACAGGGAATGAAAATGAATCAGGTTTTCTTTTTCCGGTATGTTTGGAAGTTTACAAAGAAGAGAATGGAATGAAAGGAATGTATACTTTTACAATTATGCCATTATATTTATTTGTTTCCAAGACATGAGGATAAAATATAACTTAGTAGGTATACACTAAACATTACTTATCAAAATATAACTTAGTAGGTATACACTAAACATTCTCTCTCCCTTTTTTATAAGTAATTATATTTGATTGAAAAATAGGAACTACCTATAATGAATTTATCAACATCACCTTAAAATTGTGCCTCAGCATTAATTTGGTCAAATTTGGGATAAACATGAACTAAAAGATATTGACCACATTTCTGATGGAGTGGAATAACACTTCTGGCTTATTGTCTTCTTTCAACATTTTAGACTTTCTTGACTATTGTACTGCTTCATTTTTTTTCGAGTTGTGTCCTCTGTACACATCCTGTGTACTGGGTAACTCCCATTATTTTGGTGCAATAAAATACTTTTTCTACTGATCAAAAAAAAAAAAAGATATTGACCACATTTCGGCAATAATACAAGCTTATTTTTATGATACCCATATCCTTTTCTAGAAATACCTACAGATTTTTTTTTCTTTATTTACTACCATCCCTATTCCATTCCTATAGCTATCAATTGCATTGTAATGCATTTGTGTCTCATAATCCCAACTGCATTTTGAAATTCACAAATTTTCTTGTAGAGACACTAACTATGCTCCCACTAACCATTGGCTCTGCCAACTTGACTACTCTACTTGGAGCATTACTATATTTCAAGTTGCAAATCTAAGCCTACTTTCTGGTGCTAAATTCTTTATCCCCACTAAGACATGACATTCAAGAGTCAATGGCTTTTATATACTACACACAAAAAAAGAATAATTCGGAAGTCCACAAGAATTGAAGACAAATACTAAAGCGTACCAATCATCAAATGTTCAAGTAACATTCTACAACTATAGAATCTGATAAAACTGAAAAGGGAAACATATCTTCTATTCTGATGCCAAAACATAATTTGGAAAGAAAAGAGTGCTGCAAAGTGAAGGTCATGCTTACATATTAACAAAAGGAGGGTTGTGGTTTTATTAGAGGCTTTAAGGTGAATGGGACTAGAACAGAGGAGGTATGTGTATCTCATCTTCTTCATGCTGATGATACCATGTTGATGTGTGATACTGACCCGGAACAGCTTATGTATATCCGGCTGGTGCTTTCTTGTTTTGAAGTAGCTACAAGGCTCAGGGTGAATTTGGCAAAGAGTGAGATGGTACCTATTGGAGACGTGGGTAATCTCGCAGTTTTGCCGGACATTCTGTGCTATAGGATTGTCAGTTCCCAGTGAATTATCTAGGAATGCCCTTGGGTTCTAGTTTTAAAGCCCTCTCTATCTAGAATCCTATTATTGAGAAGATGGAGAGGTGTTTGGCTGGGTGGCAGAGACTTTATCTATCTAAGGGTGGTCGTCTCACTTTGTTAAAGAGTACACTCTCTAGTTTACCTACACACTATTTATCGCTATTTACTATTCCTGTGAGTGTGGCTAAGAGTCTTGAGAAATTTCAACGGAATTTCCTGTGGGATGGTTCAGGAGAGGATTCTAAACACAGTTTGGTAAGATGGGATACAGTATGTTCCACTATTGACAGGGGAGGGCTTGGCATTCGGCTGTTGGTGCCTCTTAATAGAGCACTCTTGGGTAAATGGTTGTGGAGGTTTGGTGTGGAGGAGAATCGGTTATGGAGGCGGGTTGTGGCTTCCCGTCATGGGGTTGTTAATGGGGGTTGGTGTACTTGTCAGGTGCAGGGTTCTTATGGGTGTGGTTTGTGGAAGGGTATCATGCTGGGATGGGATCAATTTCACAAACACTTGAGATTCACAGTGGGCAGGGGGGATAGAGTGAGATTGTGGCATGATTACTGGTGTGGTGATATGGCTCTTAAGGATGTATTTCCTAATATTTTCAAGTGTGCATCTCATAAGGATGCTTTTCTGAATGAGGTGATGGTCAGCATAATGGCAGGGTGGTTTGGAATGTGTCTTTTACGCGAAATTTTAATGATTGGGAGATGGACTCTATTGTTGAGTTCTTGACCCTAATTGAATCTAAAGCACCCTTGCGGGAGGTTGAGGATGGATCTTGGTGGCATCTTAGGAAGAATGGCAAGTTTGACATTCGACCATTCTATGAAACTCTTCGTGATTCTCCTCATGTTGTTTTTCCTTGGAAGAGTATTTGGCGCACCAAAGCTCCTCGTCGGGTTTGTTTCTTTGTTTGGTCGGCAGCTTGGAATAAGATTCCTACTTGTGACAATCTTTCCAAGCGAGGTTACACCTTGGTGAGTTGGTGCTGCATGTGTCGTTGCAATGGAGAGACGGTGGATCATCTCTTAATCCATTGTTCTGTGCTTTACAAGTTGGATCTTGGGGGTATTTGGGATATCTTGGGTGTTACCCCAAATTGTTGCAGAGCTGCTTTTTAGTTGGTGGAATGGGTTGGGCCGCCACTCATCAAATGTTTGGAACCTAATTCCTTTGTGTTTGATGTGGACTGTTTGGAAGGAGCGTAATAGTCGTACGTTCGAAGATGTGTCAAGCACGGATATTCAATTCCGGGATTGTTTTGCATCTAATCTTTTTGAGTGGTCTAAAGTGTCGGGCTATTCTACTAGCTTGACTGTTACTGCTTTTATTTCTGCATTATCTTCTATTTTTAATGATGTAATTCTTTAAAAGCTCTCTTGTGCATACTTTATGCACAATCTGTAGCTTTGTTTTTTAATAAAATCTTTCTGTTACCTATCAAAAATAAAATATTAACAAAAGCATGTAAACAAAAAAAATTCTGAACAGACCTCTTTGTGCTTCTTTGAACCAAACAGCTCCGAGTCTTCAACTGAACGGTCACGATCTCTAAACAACTTGCGGAAAAAATTCTCCGTTCCTGGACTACTTTCAAACAAGCCACCACCATTGCTGTTTTCATTTGCTGCAGTACTTTTGGAATCTTCTGGGTGCACCCGAAACAATCTTCGGAACAATGAAAAGTCAGAAGGCTCTTCTTCCTCACCATTGGCACTCCCCTCATCAGTTTTATCATGTGCATCTTTCCTGTCATCAAATTTATCTTTAAATAATTTCTTGAAAAACCCTTCTTTTTCATCATCATCAACAGTTTTTGAACTTTTCTCTCCGGAGTACACCATATCTTCATCTTTCTTGTCCTCATGTTTATCTTTAAATAATTTCCGGAAGAACCCCTCTTTTTCATCATCTTCAACAGATCTTGAACTTTTCTCTTCAGAGTTCACCATATCTTCATCTTTCTTTTCCTCGAATTTATCTTTAAATAGTTTCCGGAAAAACCCCTCTTTTTCATCATCTTCAACAGATTTTGAACATTTTTCTTCAGAGTTGACCATATCTTCATCTACCTTCCTCTCATTCCCATCCTTCTTGTCCTCAGACTTATCTTTGAAAAGCTTACGAAAGAATCCTTCCTTCTCATCGTCTTCCACTGATTTAGAAACCGATTTATCCTCAGTATCACTCTTGCTATCACGAAACAACCTCTTAAAAAACCCCTCTGAGCTCGCCGTCAACTCCTCATCCTCACCTCTACTGTCCCTTAATAACCTCTTAAAAAACCCATCCTTTTCAGAGTCATCATCATCTTTCTCTAATGACTTCCTAAAAAGCAACATA
Organism: Fagus sylvatica; assembly: GCA_907173295.1. NCBI lineage: Eukaryota > Viridiplantae > Streptophyta > Magnoliopsida > Fagales > Fagaceae > Fagus > Fagus sylvatica. The sequence continues at coordinate 14,887,054 of OU015768.1, read as the reverse complement.
TCACGAACCTTTGAACCTGCCTCATCCTCACCTTTACTGTCCCTTAAAAGCCTCTTAAAGAACCCATCCTTTTCTGAGTCATCCTCGTCTTTCTCTGCCGACTTCCTAAATAGCAATGCATCTCGAACCTTTGGACTTGGAATAAACTTCCTCAAAATGTTGTTATCCTCGGAAGATAACTGACTACCATCTTCTTGCAAATTGTTTCCCGATGAAGGCGAGAATGATAGAGACCTTTGGGTGGGCGGTGAAGACGTTAGCGACAACAACCGCTGTTTCGATGATAGTAACTTAGTTAAAACCTGATTCTTGCTTCCAGGGCTCGATGTTGACACACTTTGAGGCCGTATCAAAGGAGGCCACTCACCCATCAAAGTTGCCGCAATCTGGCACTTCTCTTGAATCCTACTAATCCCTTCATTATCATCCAAATCCTCAATCTCCGCCATCAAAAACCAATGCACCTTCAGAGCTATCTTCGATGACTTGGAGCATATATCAATGACAAACTTATCCAAAGACGGGCTCGGCTTGTGCACCATCATGTAACAAATTTGAAACAAATAGCTCTCGATACCCGGTAAGGGCAGAGTATACATTCTATTACAGAGGTAATCACGTACCCCAGAGTGATCATGCTTGTACAAATAACTAACAGCGATCCACTCACAGAAGAACGCGGAATCAAAGAACCGAATGAGCCACCCATTCTCACCGGACTCACTTGCCCGGTTAAGATGCGAGTTGATCGTGATCTCGCGAGGCGACACATCTGATTCTCCCCGAGTCAATCCCAGAAGTCTCACCATTTTGTCAATCTTCCATCATAAAACCCTAACACACCACACCTCAATCCACAAACCCTAGTTTCGCTCACAAATTACAAACACATAAACTAATCACAAGCAAATCATCAAATTAAGCATTAAACATTGCACTGCTCGAATATAAACCCTATAAATCCCTTAAACCTTCAAAGGAAAACCCTAATTCCCCCCACCGAAAGTAATCCGATACTCTCCAGTAATCCAATCCGAATTTGTACTGAGAAAATCCCGTTCCTGACCAAAAACCCTAAATCCAATGCAGAAACAATACAGAAATGAAGTTTCCGTTCGTTTATCGGGAAAGAGACTAGTAAAAAATGAAGTTTCCGATCGGCAAATTCACAGAGAAAATGCAAGAAAGGTAGAGAGAGAGAGAGAGAGAGAATTATGCTTACGCGGAGAGAGAGAGAGAGACTGATGAATCAGATTCTCGAGAGTAGAATAAAAAGAGAGGAATTGGGCGAATGTCAAAGTGGATCTTCGTTGTTGATTAAAACGACGTCGTTGTGATGCTGCTGCTGTTAGCGGTGGTGCAGGTCATACTTGTCGTCGTCGACGTCGTTGTTGAAAAGGAAAAGAAGAAGGTGAGGTAATTATTACTATATTTCATTTTTATTTATTTTTAAATTAATTATTCATATTTTAATGTGTAATATCGAATACTGCTAAAGTGCGCTGTCGTGTGAGGTGCGCACTGTTGGGGTTTGGGTTCCTTCAATTTCCCTCCAAACAGGGTGAAAAAAGTAACGTAAAAGCATTATTGTGAGATTTAAATTTTGAATTTTGACCTTATACCATGACCCATCCATCCTCATCATTCATACACGTTTCGTTTGGTTTCGTTTGGTTTGGTGGGGTCCATGGGAGGTTTTTCTTCCTTCAGTTCTTTTCTATTTTCTTTTTCTTTTTTGTTTTAATATCAGAATTATTCTAAATTATTGGTAGACAGGAGAGTTTTCTTTTTTTTTTAATTTATTGGATAAAAGTATTGGTGTGCCTAAAAGAAATAAAATTTATAAAAAAAAAATTACATGATTCAGATGAACTATTTGTTTTTAACCCACCACTCATCCAAATGACACACTATACATAAATTATAAAAAATAATTAAATATTATCAAGTTTAAGTTTTAAGTCACGAATTAAATATATTACGTTCTCATAGTTTAATATATTGAATAAAATATTATGATAAAGTTTTTTATGATATCACGTATAAATTATATGTACAGTTTTTTTTTTTTTTTTAACAGTTGATAATGATATTGATCAATATTACCATTGATATTGATATCAATGTTTTAAATTTCATAACGGGGATCATTTCGATTTGTCTACCATAGTGAAATATTATCCCACCAAATTTTTGGCATTCTTGTAAATTTTGTAACTTAAAGCATTTGCAACTTTGATGATCAATCTTATTAGAATTCTTATAAACATTAACATAATCATTTCAAGTAATAAATTCAAAATCTCATAGGTGATAATCCATCAATATTCCATTCATACAATGCATCCGTCTGTGTAAGCATTCATGACTTTCATTCTTCAAATTGTATATCTAAAGGACTAGGTTTAGGTTAATAATTTTTCTTGTTATGCTTGTATTAATAAGTTGTCTACCATAGGGAGTTCTAATCTTATTGTCATGGGTAGGGTTGTCCATCGGAAACAGTTCGACCTGGAGGCACCCAATCCGAGTGCTATGTCAGCCGACATGCAGTGGGTCCTAGCCTTTGAAACCACTTGTGTCGAATTAGGTGGCCGGTTTTTCATCCCAAAATCCGATTTTGACCAATCTGACCGACCACTTGCAAGTGCTATGCCGCCCATCGCCGTCTGGGCCTTGAACTTGTTGATCTTCACCCATATCTGTTGGGATCTTCGCCAGATCTAGTGAAACATTTGTCGAATCTGGTGAGATCTTTATCAAATCTTGTGAGACTCCATCAGATGTAGCAAGATCTCACTAAATTTGGCCTCCCAAATACAACAGACTCCTCCACAGTGCCACCATCGACATCTAGATCCGTCCATTTGACTACCAATTTGATGACTTGAACCCACTCGATCCAACCACCTATTTTGGGGTTTAATGAATATGATATTCGCAAAACTGACTCATTTGGGTTGAGTAACGAATTACCCCTAAACTAAACCCGCCCGCCTTACGAACAACCCTAGCCATGGGCATTTTCCATGCCATATACCATTTTATTGATAATTAAGTCTTACATTCATCTTGTAAATCTTCAATGTATTCTTCTAAATCTCTCTCTAATTCTATCTTCAAACTAATATATTTTCCTTTATCTGGGGTTATTACACTTTTATGAAGATTTTTTTTAAAGATGTTATTTTAGTTATGTCTAATTTTTCTAATCGCTTGAAAATTTCATCAAACAAACCATTATTATATTTTTTGAATGAATTTTTTTTTTTTTTTTAAAATTTGACGAGATTTCATGAGGAATAAAATAATTTTTTTTCTTTATCATTTGTAGATTTTATTGTTATAGGGTCAACTTTATTTTCTATTTTGTCTAATTTTCTCCGATAACTTTTAAAGTAGTATTGGTAAATTTATTTTTATGTATTATGTTATAATAGCAAACCTAAAAAGAAAACAAAATGTAAAAAGACTAGCCTGTTATAAATGTAGAAAATTAGGACCTTTTTCTAAAAATTGCAGGATTAAAAATAATATAATTGAGTTAAATTTGAATGAAGAATTAAAAATATAAACTCTTACCAATATTATCAGACCCAGGATAAGGAATTCCAATATTCAAACGGATTATTTCAATTAATAGATTTGGATGTGATGTGGACATGTAAAAAAATCTATAAATACTTTAACAAATGAAGAAAGAATTATTTTTTAACTAATAGATAAAATGGATTATCAATAAATTAAATTAGAATATTTAACGAAATTAGGAAATCTAGATATAAAAGAGGACAAATTATTAAAAAGAGAGAAAAAAAAAAAGACTATAATTATAATCTTATAGAAGATAAATTAAAGAGAAAAAAAAAAAAAAAAATCTTTAAAAGATGTCGCTATGTGCACTTCCATTAAATATGTCGCTATGAAATGACCAAAACAATGTTTTTTGATTAAAATTTCAACAAAAAAAAAAAAAAGTTAAAGGGTGTAAATTGAAAAGAAAGTTAGAGAACAGTTAGAGGGTGAAATTTGAATTTAACCTATATTTTATATTATATATTTAAATTATACTTATATATTATAGAAATGAAAAATTTCAACAAAAAAAAAAGTTAGAGAAAAGCAGTTAGAGGGTGAAATGAAAATGAAAGTTAGAGAACTGAAATGAAACAAATCAAACTTAAAGGACTTAAATGAATTTTGACTAAAATTGGATGATGTAATTTGTAATTTAACCTATATTTTATATTATATATTATAGACAATGGCGGCTCCATGAATTGTTTCAAGGGTGATCATTAAAAAAGTTAAATAGCCATTTGAAAGCATGATTACTTTTTTGATTAAAAGTTTGAGATTTCGTGTGTGAGAAGTCTAAGAGTCTGTTAAAGGGTTGTGATATTCAACTTGATTTCTTCTTTGATTAGAAGTATGAGGAGAGTGAGAAATATGAGGGATTGAGTTTAACGCCAAAACGAAATATATATTATATATTATAGACAATGAAATTGATGATCATTAAAAAAGTTAAATAGTTTTTCGCGGGCTAAGTAAAAATTGGATTTCTTCTTTGTTTTTTGTTGAGGGATTGAGTTTAACGCCAAAACGAAATAAGATTTTTTCGCGGGCTAAGTAAAAATTGGGTTTTTTGTTCTAAGATTTAACGCCATTTGGTTGCTTGGGTTAAGTAGCCACGCGACAAAAATTTAGCCAAGATACCTAACAAACAGTATCTAACATATTGTACGTACGTAAGTTTTGCCCCCACCCCCCCTCTTCCCCCCTCCCCCCACCACACACACACACACACACACACACACACACACACAACACACACAATAATAAACACAACCCCATATTACAAAACACACACACACAATAATAAACACAACCCCATGCTAGCATGCAGGGACGGACCCAAGATTTAAAGTTGAAGAGGGTCAAAGTATAAACCAAAAATAAAATTTATGAAAAGCCAAACTAAAATTTATTCAATATCAACAAAATACTAACACACACACACAATAATAAACACAATCCCATATTACAAAATAAATTCAACATGATAATAAACACAACCCCATGCTAGCATGCAGGGACGGACCCAAGATTTAAAGTTGAAGAGGGCCAAAGTATAAATCAAAAATAAAATTTATGAAAAGCCAAACTAAAATTTATTCAATATCAACAAAATACTAACCAACCAATATCAATTTCATCGATTTCAATTTTTTAAAATTTTATTCAAGAATTTGAAAAATTGGGATATTAACATTAGACATTAGCAACGATGCATCAAAAGTATTGGTTTATTTTATTTTTTTTTTTTTTTTTTTAAAAAAATTATTTGTATTTTTTTCTTTTAAAAAAGTCCAAAATTATAGTTGACTTCCCAATCTACAAATAAAATAAAATTTATATTGATTATTTTATTATATGTATAATAGTCCAATAGTCTTTTAACTAAAAAATTCATTAGTTTTGCTAATTAGCAAAAGAATAACAAAAATGTCTCACGGTCCCACAAACTACAACAAAATTATTACTAATAATTTATTGTTACAACAATACAACAAAATTAATGCTAGGAATTTGTAATATTTTGTTAAAGCCTAAAAGCTTTTTGTTTTTGTTTTCTTTGGGATGTTAGCATTTTTTTGGGTTTTATGGAATCATTTGTAATTTTTTAGGGAAAAAAAGGACAAATATATATATATATTTTATTACCTTAATTTTATAATTATATATATATTATTAATTTGATAGGGGCAATGGCCCCCACCGGTCCCTACATGGTCCATTCCTGCTAGCATGCACTCCCCACCCCCCTCACCCTAAATACAAACACAACCATAAACAAAATTACAACTACATAACACAAAAAAAAAAATTACAAACACAAGCTATTTCCCCCACAACTAGACAAACACAGTGAAGGCATATATACACATTTGCACTTCTTTTTTTTTTCAAAGTTCACATGACTATTATATTATGATAATACTATCTATATCACTAGGAAAAAAATTATCACATATATTTTGAGCCCAAGTTTTAAATTTCTATATATGTATATACTATTGATTTTTTATTTTTATTTTTTAAATGATGGGGACATGCCCCCTTCCAATCCCTAGTCAAGTGATATAATCAAAACTAAAGTCTAAAGTGAGTTGGGATCTTAAGTTAAAGGATGGTCAAAAATTCATTTCAGGATTTTCAATATTTTATTTGAGGGCAGACAAAACAGGTAATTTTTAAAAAACTTATCTATACAATTTTAAGTTTGCAATATATTTTTTAAGAAATGAACACCCTCACTTGACTATGGCGCCACCATGTATATATTATAGCTAGACTGAATATTGGATTTTATAAGTTTCTAAATAAGATTAAAAGATATCAAATTATTATTTGTAACTTATTAATAATATAAATAGTCCATTTTGTAATAAATTATATATAATATTAGTAATATAAAGTTGTTGAGTCTAATTTTTATTTTTTAAGTTCATAAAAGAAAATCATTCTATCTAAACTAAAATAATTTAGTTATCTCTTATAAGCTTATGTTTGTGAAGGGGTAAAAACAATGTTCACTATATATAAGAAAATAATAAGTTAGTTAAGTAACTCATGGACAAGCTCGAGTTTGTTCAACAAGAAAATGAACTAAGTTTGGACATGGAATATAGCTTAGTGAAGACCTCGAACTCAACTCATGTTAGTGTAACCTCTCCCCATTTTGGGGGAGTAAAAAATAATGGATTTGGAATAGTAAGAAAATCCCCTCAAACCCTTTCACCATCCATTTTTTTTTAAAATCAAACAAAATTAATTAAACCATTCACGGGTCATTCCCTTCACTCATCTTCTCTCGTACGTCCTTCCAAATACAATATTAAAGATTTATTATTATTATTTTAATTAAGTTGTACTTTTTTATATCTCTTTTATAATTAATAATTCATATTTTTGTCATTTAGGATTATAGATGTCCCTTTACTCACCTCCCCTTCATCCAAATACAATATAAATATTTTATTATTATTATTTTAAGTTTTATTTTTTTAATATCTCTTTTAAAATTAATAGTTTATATTTTTGTTGTTTAGCAAAAAGAAATAGTTCATATTTTTGTTATTTGAGATTATAGATGTCATTGTAAATTCTTGTATGTCATGGGACTTAACAGTTTAAAGACATAATACCATTTAATTATAATGCTTTACTTACAAATATTTTCATCCTAAACTTTTACAACTCAATTTTACCATTTATTATTATTTTTTTTTAAATGCAGATATCAACAACAAATGTGAGACAACTGTGAATAAAATATTTATAATCATGCTAATGCTTAAGTTTTATATAAGGTGATGATTGGTCGCTACTTAGTAAAGTATATAAATTAAGGTATGTTTTATTAATTTTACATTTGTTCAATATTAGATGGATTTAAATCAGTTTATGATATTTATTGCCTTGTCACTACACCATGAATTGTCAAAATAAATTATTATTCAAATAAATTACTGACTCTAAAATTTTTCTTATCAATAGATAACCTTTCCCTTTGAAATTTTTTTCTAGTTTTGCCATTATTTAGATTGATTAGAATGAACGATCTCTGCAGGAAAGGTTTCTAACCCAGGCAAGTCAAGGATACAACCTTAGCTAGTGTTCCGGACTTTAGCCCCCACTGTCGTTCATTTACATCAAGAAAAGATGATTCCCTTCATTTACATAAATAAAAGAAAAGAAAATCAATGGAATGACAATAACGGTAATTCTTATGAAATTGGGAAACATATATGAGCTTATGTGTATTTGGATATGATTCACATGAATGAGGGGTTTGTGGAAGTGTGGAGCATGTAAAGTAGTGAGCAAAAGTCTATGGCAAGGTGAAGACTTAATCAAAATATGATCGTTTCTTCCAAAGAGATCAAAGAAGGAATCTTCTCTTTCAAGGATGGTATTAGCTAGTAATGGAAAGATAGGTTAAGCAAGCAGAAGTTGCAAGACCAGCTCCTGTTATTAGTACCAATTCTTCCATATTTTTTATTTACTTCAATTCTCACAATGGCATGCATAGAGTTCATTGTTCCCATATATAAAGGAGAAAAAGAGGCAACTATTAATACGAATCTCCTCCAAATGTCACCCTTCTTCACAAATGGCAACTCCTCCATTGAAGTTACAACTTTAATTTTGTAACTCCCACATGTATCCAAATGTCAACCTTCTCCTCCATTGAAGTTTCAACTTTAATTGTGTGACTCCCACGCACGCTGATTCAAATGTCACCCTTCTTCACAAATGGCAACTACTCCATTTGCAGTTACAACTTTAATTTTGTAACTCCCTAACAAATCCATATGTCACCCTTCTACACAAATGGCAACTCATAGTCCATTGAAGTTGCAACTTAATTTTGTAACTCCCACGCTAATGGTAACTTTTAACGTATCTTCTTGAAAAGGACAAAAGAAACAACTCATCAAAACAAATTTTCTGGAGGATTCTGCATGAGTCGTTTGTATATATGATGAACACTTGGAGAGTTATTGAAACATATCCTTGGTCATATATGGACTGAGTCGTTTGTATATATGATGAACACTTGGAGAGTTATTTTAACATCCTTGGTCATATATGGACTTTTGATGATGATCTTTCTTAGTTCCTCAACTAGGAGTAAAGTATGTACAATAAATTATTACTTTTTACTTGTCCCTATGATAGCTCGTCATTCTTGCCCAAACAATCAACATGCATATATATTCTAAAAAAAATAAAACATGTTCAACATATTCAAGACTAAGATAGCAATATATGCCAACGGAATTCAAACAAACTATTTGGCCACAATGAGAAAACCCTCAAACGGGGTAAAAACTCTGCGGGTGATTATGGCTTTTACCATAAACACCAAAAATTTAATTAACTATGTTGAGATTCAAGGATTTTAAAATACGAGAATCCTAAGAGAATAACCCAATACCTAGCCTAAAGTATTTACGTACAACCTTGTACCCACGGTGCACCAACCCCACTTGTTGGACTCCTCCCTCAAGTGAACCTCCTTTGTACATGGACTCCACCATGTCACACACTAGTACACTACTTCAATGACTTGAAAGTAATTGGAGCAACTTCAATAAAACATCAACTTGGATTCTGAACTTGTTGTGACCGTGTAGCTTGATCAAAGGATCCTATGGCGCAAAGAACGCATCTAACTCTCTATCTTCTACAACAAATAAACACTCTCGCTCACCAATGGAGTTATCAAAACTCAAAAGTTATGGAGAGAGTGAATAGGAAAAAAGGGCACTCTATTTTTGCACCTTAGATTAATTAACCTCATAGTGGGCTTTAAATATCCCAATTATTAGGTCACATAACCCAAGATTGATTTTGTGCAATCTAATTGTTTTTGCGGAATCTCGCAATCTCGATTGATCGAAGTAGGTGTTGAGCATGGGGTCAAAGTTACTTGAATTCAACCGATTGGACTACAGTTGAGCTTAACAAAAACTAGTTTGTCTTGAACATTTTGAAACTTTGTAGTCTTATAGTCTTCATAGTATTTGATTTTGAACTTAGATCTAGACTCAAAAAACTTACAACTCAACTAATAAGTTGTGGAAATAGTTATTGCAAATTTACAAGTCAATTACAAATTGAGACTTAACACCCCCAGTTATTAATTGTATCGACTTAATTCGTAAACTACAATTTATCAAACAATTAAGAAATAAAATGTCAATTTACTTTATTCAAGATTTGATCACGTGGAAAATAATATTACATCTCAAAGGTAATGCATGGCTGTGTGATTATGTATAACCCATGATACAAGGCTCCTTACCAAGCTAAAACACAATATTCACATTTTATTTTCTTCACTTATCGTCCATTATGGAGTAGCTGAAAATATCATAAGGGTCTTCTTTGACAACACCGATCGATACGACAATCTATTTTCGGAAACAATTGGTAGAGTGATAGAACCTATAGAGGTTGGAATGACAACTCATATATAGCAAAAGCACTATGTCGGACAATATAATTGTCTCCAATCAATGAGAGATAATGGGATTAGTCGAGACAATTTAAAGATATCAATATTTAGTTATTTTTATCATGTATCACTCTCACTAATTTAAGTATTTATTAATAGTTATTAGGATTTGTTGTTTTCAACTGAAAACCAAAGCTGGGATCTGATAAAACATCAACCAATAACATCAAATCATTTGATATTTACATACTTTTTTTTTTTTTTTTTTTTTTTCCTTTCTATATTAGTAAGCACTAGTTTTTTTTTTCCACTTTTCATTAATTTTATCTGTAATATATTTTTCTTAAAAATATAAATCACAATATCAAGCTTTAATATAATATGTTATATTTTTGATTAATTAGTAGTCATTGGTGTCTAGATGCCCATTACACTCTTTATCTTCCTTCATTTTTTATTTTTTTATTTTTTTATTTTAATTATGAATTATTAATCATGTGATCAAAAGCTTGCCTATAGTTAAGTATTCTCAAAACCTCCCTTAGATTTGGTCCAGTGATCTTAAAAATGATATTAATGCTACTTAATCATTTTAACCTATTCTAATAATAATAAATTATTAAAATTTTCACATGTCTTCAGACCAAATAGTATTCACTCAATCACAAAAGAATCTCTCTAGTGGGGGGTTAAGCTTTTAGTGTCATGACAGCCATGCGTTGGACCTTAATTCACGTGAAAAAAGAAGAAGTATATTTCACTTGTTATAGATGGATAGTGTAACAATACTGAACAAGAATAAAAACTTAACTATCATTTAGAAAATTTTTAGATAGTTAGAGAATTACAATAACATTGTAAACTTAACAAATCCTCACATCTATTCTAAAAGGTACATTAACTTTGGAAAAGATATTAATATATGCGAACCCACGCAGCTTGAACCCTTGGCTGAACTCTTGAAGTGCAATATGTTACCTAGTTTTAGTGTCCGTTTGGAATCCCATTAGGAAGGCAAAAGCGCTTTTTGAAAATGTAATACCCAAATTTTGTATTTGATAAGATGAAAAAATCATGATTTGTAAAATTTTTTGCCTTCAAAAGCACGTTTTGGGAATGACAAAAAAAAACATGGTAAAGGAATGAGTTCCCAAATAGACCCTTAGTCCATGAATCTTTGATTTGTAGATCTTGATTTTGCAGCTCCTTCAACTCATAAAATCACTTGATTGAAAAATTAGGGTTAGCTTTGGTTATAACCCTAGGTGTATAGGACATAACCCAAACCCTAATCTCATGTGTCGTCACCTAAGAAAGTGTTCTCAGGTCGTCTTTAGTGCCTTGGGGAGAAATAGAACAAAGTCCTCTCTATTTTTGAACTGATCTAGGCTTTAAATAGGAAACAACATCCTGTTTCGCGATCGATCGATTGCAGCTGTGTTTAAGTAATTCTCGATCAGTTGCTTGCAATTGTGATTCTTGACTGTTTTCTACCTTTGAGCTAGCTCTCAGTCTTCAACTTGATATCTTCAATGATTTAATCTATGACTCAATACATACATTACGTATTATTCATCAGGTCAAAATTAATCTTACATGTGGTTTAGTATTCCTAACACCTCCCTTAGATTTGATCCAATAATTTTCAAAATGACCTTACTGCTGAGGTCTATGTTGAGGCTCTGCCATATATCATGTTTGGAGTGGGACCATATCCTCTACAATCTTTTGAAATACAATTCCTATAATGTTATGCACTACAATGTAATACACATTTTTATCATTCCTAAATTGTGTTGAAACAGAAACACAAACGCCTCAATTAGTTGCTTTACATGAACAACCTCAAAGCAACAAGGTTTTGGCTTTGGCTTAAAAAAAAAAAAAAAAACATTTTTTTATTTAAATCATTCCTAAATAAATGTTCCTTTAAATTGCTTCAATTATTTGACCATTTTTTGTTTTGCTATTATGGTTTACTCATTGAATAAAAAACACAGACATTTCAATTTGCTGCTTTACATGACCGGCCTCAAAATAACTCTATTTTGGGGTTTCCAAAACGACGTTGTTTTGATTGTTACACGTGTGGCATCCATCGTTGTTTTGTATATATTCTACTTCTTCCATTACTATTACCCATTCATCTTTCTCTTTCTCTCTTATCTGTTGGTCTCAGACTTGTCGCACCACCATCTTTTTCGTTTCGTGCCTCTTCATAATATTACTTTTTTGTCGATGTTGTATTATCAAATGTAGATTCTCAAATTTTCTCTCTTTCTAAATGCATTGAGTTGGCTTCACCATGGTTGTTTCCTTTGCAAGAGAACATTCCCGTTGTAAATGTGGTATGTTGTGCACCTGTAAGTATAATCCCTTAAAATTTGGTTGATCTACATTTCATTCCTTCTGGGCAAACTTAAGGGTATTTTTCCTTTTTATTCACTCTCTCCTTTTAATTCTTTTTCCTTTATGGTTTTGTGTAGAAAATTCAATTGTAGATTCCTTACTTTGAGTCTTGCTCATGTTAAAGTTTTATCTAATGATACATAAAACTCATGGATATGAAATGTATGAAAGAATGGAGAATGGTGTCATCAACATGGAGCACTAGAATGCAAGTAGGCCACTAGATTTTTTCTCTCTTTTTTACTTTCATGCACACAAACTGTTTGATCAATTCATAAATGTCTTGTTCATTCCTAATCTACTCCCAATATAATTTTTATGGAGGGAATTGAATCCACACCCTCATAGAGGATTGGATCAACTGGGGAGGGGGACATCACTGGGCCAAATGCTCAATAGATCTGAATGTTTTGTTCTCAAAGTTGAATTTGGAGATTTCCATAAATGCCTTATCTTATGAATTAATATTAATTTTTTTAAGAAATAAAAATTAAATTTTACAATTAATCAATTAATTCTAAAAGCCCAAAACAGATTGCTTTGTTTGTAGACCATTGAGTTAGTGAACCAAAAGAAAATTGAGTTCTATTCAGATTCATGTTTTCTTCATCTCACACACGCATTAAAAAAAAAGTATATTAATGTATAGAGTTAATTTAGATTGGATTAGGGTTTGGATGGGAGGAAAAATGGCTTTGGTGAGGCATGACCCATTAGATTAAAGCTTTGGTATGAGAATAGCACCTGAAAGAAAGATTATAGTAGAAAAAAATATGGGGTTGGACTTTTTCATAAAAATAATACTATTCTCACGAATTTGTGTTCTCTTTAATGCTAAAATTTAATAGGGATGATAAAAGATGGAGTTAGTGGCTGTCGAGAATATATTATTCTCCTAGGTAATATAGAAACAACCAAAATATTTTTGGTAATATTTAAATGTATACCTATAGGTTGTATTTCAATATTTGAGGTTGATTTGTATACCATCAAATATGATGTTTTACCTATTAGAGATATCACATCCACATAAAAAAAAAAGTAGATATCATAGAACATTCCTCTCCTCATAGGATCATTCTACAATACCCACATTTTTTGTGTGAGGATACGATATACTCATAACATCAAATGTGATGCAGTTACCAAAGCTTATAATGTCTGTTTGGTTACATATTAGTGTGCAAAAAAGATGATATGTTTGCCATGCATCTAACAAATATTCTCAACTTTTTTGTTTAGGCCAAAATACATTATTGTTCCCAGAGTTTAGATGTTTAGTGCTTTTAATCTTTAAAATTTGAAATGAGTGATTTTAGTCTTTAAAGTTTCAAAAGTGAGTGTTGTAGTCCATCTGTCTACTTCCATTAAAATTTTCTAACTTAATGATAACGTAACCAAACTAAAAACTGACACGTCATCACTTTGTTAGATACAGAGAGAGACCAATTTTTTTTTTTTTTTTTTTAGGGACTAAAATTGCTAATTTTTTAAACTTTAGAACCAAAAACGCTCATTTAAAACTCCAAGGGCTACATGTGCAAAATAGATAAACTTTAGAGACAAACTGTTTAGCCGAAACGATACTAATAGATGCCAAAATAATATTCTACCTACCCTTGGTTAATCAAAAGTAAAAGGAGAGATACTATATAATCGATGGTATTGAGAGTTCATATTGTTTCTATATTGAGACTACAACAAAGAAAATTTTTCTTGTTAAATTACTAATTTTGTCTTTGAACTATTCGGCAAAGTTCAAATTTGTCCTTAAATTATTATTAATTCTTCAAAAAAACGGAGGTTTAAGATGTCAACTAGCGTAATTTAGAATAATCTTATATGGCAAGCACAAGTACATGCATGTCTTTAGTAAATGTCATTTGGGAAATGCCAGTATTACATCTCAACGATACAACATGAATGTGATTACGCCAAAACCCAAAACCCTAGCTTACATGTTTAGTGCTTTCAGTAATATTATTTTCTTAAAAGATCAATAATCACGATATCAAGTCTTTAGCAATATATGTATCAAAAAACGAAGAAATAAAATATCAAACTATCGTTATCTCTAGAGATTTGATCCCGTAAGGCAAGCATAAGTAGATTAATTATCAACTTATAAAAAAAAAATGTCTTTTATAAAAATAATTTGGGAAATGCTAATACTATATCTAAAAAATAAAGCAAGAATATGATTATTTAATTAATATATAAGGCTCACTACCAAGCTAAAATACAAGGCCTTTTATCTTATTTATTTAATTAATATATGTTGTAAAGTAGCTGGAAATATCATAAAGGTCTTCTTGACACTATAATTTTTTAGAATAATTGGTAATGTTATACGATCCATAGACATTGGAATGAGAACCTATATATGGAAAAAGCTGTCTATTAGGCCAATATTGAAACCAATATCAAGGTTAGGAAAGACGACAATAGTAGATACCCATTAACGCACAGAATAAAATTATCTTTATTTCAAAAAAAATTATTTATCAATTTCATAGTTTTATTTGTTAGATTTAATAATATATAGATTGTCATATCATTTTAAATGACTTGACAATTTGTACTGTTAGATCTATAACATTATATTAAATGGAAAGATTTTAAATTTGAAAAGATCCTTAACAATTAGTTTTTTCGTCATCCGTTGCTCTCACTATTCATTAATAATTAATAGGCCGGATTTGTTGCTTTCGACACTGAAAAAAGCAAAAGCTAGGGTATGAATGAGATTTGATAAACATCATCAGGCAACATCATATCATATTACATACTTTCATCATCTATCGGTTTTTTCTTCTTTTATTTATTAGTAATTATAAGTGTTTTCAGTTTTCAATAATTTTATCTGTAATAGATTTCTCTTAAAAAATAATAATAACAATATCAAGTCTTTAGTTATTTTAATTGTTGTTTCTTATATTCTTTATTAATTAGTAGTCGTTAGTGTTTAGATGCTTGTAAATCTTTATATCTTCTATTAATTATGCATTATGAATTATATCAAAGGCTTACTTGTAGTTAGGTAGGTATTCCCGGAGAAATTATTCAGTCCACCGGGTGACGTGGTTCACCCGTCCACCATTCCAATAATTAAATGACACGTCTGATAATTAATATAATCAACTTGATAATTAATACAGTCAGCTTTTAACCATTAACCCCATACTTTTAAAATGACCAAATAGCCCCAAGCTGACTGTATTAATTATCACACGTGTCATTTAATTATTGGAATGATGGACGGATGACGTGGTTCACCCGGTGGACTGAATAATTTCTCGTATTCCCGATGCCTCCCTTATATTTGATCCAATGATCTCTTAACCATTTGAATCTATTATAATAGTTATTAAATGATTAAATTTTTGATGTATTTAGAGCAAATAGTCTCCACAGTCAATGGCAAAAGACTCTCTTCAGCAGTTTGAAGCTTCTAGTGTCATTATAACCATGAGTTCGACTTTAATACACATGGTGGAAAACTAAATCCAATCGTTATATGTACATAATATAAACCAATAAATCATTATTTTAACACTCTCCATTACATATGGATAACACACCAAGATTTTTATTAATATTATATATATATATATATATATATATATATATATATATCATATTGATAACTATAATTAATTGGTAATAAAGTGAAACATAATTTGAATTTAAATCAACTACTCTAATACCATGATAAATTAATTACCACTTGATGTTATAATATATAGTATTTTTTTTAATTAAAAAAAAAAAAAAAACTCTTATAATTATGTAACCAGTAAATTATGGCCTCAATTTACTTTCTGAATTTATATTTCCTTAAACCTTCCTCCATATGCGAATGAGATTTTTTTTTAAATTGAGATAGTCTATTTCATTTGTTAACCCACTGTATAATATATATATATATTTTTCTTTTCATTAATTAACAAACTCTATCGATGTTTATATATATAAAATCAGTTATATCAAATAATTCCACTTTAATTTTTTTAATTTTTTTTTTGCTGATACCATTTTAATTTATTTAGAATCAATAACCCTTCCTGAATTATTTGGTACAATAAAATAGACCTGCTCTATTTCAAAGAACACTGGCAAAATATTTTACGTGCTGAACTCTCTAACACTACAAAATATACGAGTCGACGACCAGTTCATCACCACCACCTGTGAGATGCCCAGTAGCACTTATTATGTGGAAGACTGCCGTACTGCATGCATTTGATCGAATATGCGGATTAGGCTGCCAGATCGATCATAACCATTATCAGGGTGCTTAACCTTTATTACACATAATCTAAAGACATAAGTCAATGATTCTTTCACTAATTAAATGTCACGCTCCCACTATAAATGACACATCTCAGCCATTGCATAGACACAGGACCTGAAAGCTATTCAAGCACACTATGGAAAAACTTGAGCTCCCAGCTGAGAAAGCACTAGTAGTGATAGTAGGAGCAGGGCCTTCTGGCCTTGCAACTGCAGCTTGCTTGACCCGCCATTCCATTCCCTATGTGATCCTTGAAAGAGAAGATTGTTATGCTTCTCTTTGGAAGAAAAGAACCTATGATCGATTAGGTCTCCATTTAGCCAAAGAATTTTGCTCCTTACCCTTTATGCCACACCCACCAACAAGCCCTACCTTCTTGTCCAAAGACGCTTTTCTTCGTTACATAGATGATTATGTGTCCCATTTTGATATTAACCCTCGCTACTGTCGCTATGTTGAATCAGCTTTCTATGACAAAGCTGAAAACAAATGGAGGGTTGAAGCTAAGAATACCATTGAAGGGAAGGTGGAAGTTTATGTTGCTGAGTTGTTAGTGGTTGCTACTGGTGAAAATAGTGAGGGTAATATTCCTGATATTCCAGGGTTGGATAGCTTTAAGGGAGAGATGGTACATTCCAAACAATACCAATCGGGTTTGAAATATCAAGACAAAGATGTCTTGGTAGTTGGATGTGGTAATTCTGGAATGGAGATTGCTTATGATGTCTCAAACTTCTCTGGTCACCCCTGCATTGTTGTTAGAGGCCCTGTAAGATCTCTCTCTCTCTCTCTCTCTCTCTCTCTCTCACATATGTTCAGCGGTAGTTTTACCATAATCTATGACCAATTTGTTTGTTGAAAAGCATTTCTCTGCAATTGAAAATGCAGCTTCTCTAGCTAGTTTTCTCTCGTTATAACTTTCATGCAGCTTGATGGCTGTGCTTTAGGAAAGTTTTGGATTCCATGCCAGTTCCCACCCTCCAAGCAGGATGGGAGCACAAATTGAGCCAAAATATTCGTACTACCACTTCTCTCCCTATACAGACCAAGATAGCTAAGTTCATCTTTATTGTCTTCAAGCAAAACCAATCAAATAGAAGATTTTGTCTTTGCATGCATGCTTAATTTGAGGGATGCCTCTGATCTCTCTCTCTCTCTCTCCCCGGGAGTTGTGGGGTGAGTTTGATGAGATCATGAGAATCCACCAGCTTCGAGGGTGCACGTCCAATAAGCCTAGAGAAGAATTCATTTGTAGTTAATTTCTGTTCATATTCAATAAGTTGATCAGCAATAGACAAATGATGATAACTGCAGATTTTGCCTTCCACCTTGGCGCATGTAGGAGGATGGAAAAGTTGATCAAGTGTTCAAGCAACTAATAATTGAGTAAAACTTATAACCACCTTAAGAGATTAACGTAGACAACATTCTTTTTTAATAAGTTTCTATTCTTATATAAGAAATATTGAGCTGAATATATCTTGTTGCTAGTAAAAAAAAGAAGTCAAGGAGTTTTCCCAACTATCATTCTTAGAATTTGATGTGATCAGTATTAATATGATTCTTGTACTTTCGATTTCACAATTACCTCTCTAGACATTGACTCTGTGACAAATCAAATATTCTATTTTTATTTTGGTCAAAACCTAATGAATGAATTTAGGTGATCTCATATAATAATAATAATGTTAAGAGTTTTGTAGCTCAATTGATATTTTTTAGTGTTTTCAACGGAAATATGGACATCCTTTCATTAACATTTTAATGAAGTATTGATTCATTTTTCTACTATTATTTTCTTATGATTATGTCATTAATATTTAATTGGTTGCAGTTTCATGTGCTCACCAAAGAATCGGTGCATCGAGGAATGTCTTTGCTGAAATATCTCCCGACGTACCTGGTGGATTCTTTGACCTTGATGCATGCAAATTTCACATATGGTAATCTATCTAAGTATGGGATCCATCGCCCAAAGATAGGCCCATTCTCTCAAAAAGCGTCAACTGGAAGGTCCCCTGTAATTGATGTTGGAACTATCAAAAAGATCAAAGAGGGAGAGATTCAGGTAGATTTATAATTAGTGACTTAAATGATACCTTTATAATGTTGATCAAATTTTTGCTAGTGATTAATCTATTTAGAGCATTATTATCAGACTCAATATTTGGCCGAAAACAACACAAAATAAGGAGGAGCCAGCAAAAGCATGCAGCATCAGTCTCCACAATCGATTGAAAATCTGAAGCTGATGAACAGTTGCTCCCCCAACTTGAGGAGCTACTGTTCATCCTTCGGGGAATAAAAAAGACTTCTTTCTCTCTCTTGCAAGCTGTCTACCGCGCCAATAATAACGGAAAAAACAACAACAACAACAACAACAAAAACAAAAACACAGTAACAGATCTAAATCTTCAATACCCAAAAAAAAAATGATGAACAGTAAAAGAAAAAAGAAAAAAAAAATGAGAAAGAAAAATACATTCAGAGGTGAAGTAGCAGTAATAGCAAAGATGGAGGCTCAAAATGAAAAATGGAGGCTCAAAACGATGGAGGCTCAAAACGAAAAAAAATAATAATAATAAAGCACCGCTGAGAAAGAAAGAAAGAAAGAAAATAAAGGGGGAAACGCTGAGAAAGAAAGAAGAAAGAAAATGAAGGGGGGACGCTGAGAAAGAAAAAAGAAAAGAAATTGAAGGGGGGACGCTGAGAAAGAAAGAAAGAAGAAAAGAAAAGGGGAGTAGAAAAAGTGGGAGGGGGTACGTGGGTGATGGGGAAAAAAAGGAGAAAAAAAAAAGAAGAGGGGAGGTGTACGTGGGTGGAGGAGAAAAAAGGAAAGGAAAAAAGAAAAAAGAAAAAAAGAAAAGAGGGGGAATATCCTACGGGTGTATAGAAGGAGGGTAGAGAAAAATGAGAAAAGATGGTATTTTGAAAGTTGTGAAAAAACAAATAAAATAATAAGAATATATTAAAAAATAGAATAGTAAAGTTAGAATAGGGAGTCTGATACAGTGGTGCTTTAACTAAACTAGCAAAAGTGGGTTTTTTAGAACCCAATTGACAAAAAAAATGAGGAGTCTATAATAATGCTCTTATCAAACAACTAAATTGATCTGTAAACATATTAAGAATAGTACTAATCTGATTTGATTGATTGATAAAGATAGAAATAATAAAAAATGGTGCGGAAGCATGGGGAATATCTCCTCCTATTGAAATCATTTAATTCCCTCTAATTTTTAACTAGATTTGTGACACATAGCCTTTACTTGATTTAGTATGATTTACATAGGTTTTTTAAGACCATTATATTTTTTAAGTCACATGTTATAAATCTAATTAAAAATTAGAAAAAAATTAAAGAATTTTAATGAGAGATGATCCTTTCCTTGAAGCATGATATAGTAGTAACATGTCGCATCAATTGTAGTATTGGTAAAAAAATATGTATTATTATCAGTGTGTTTGTGTTTGTATATATATATAGATCCCTTTTAAATTTGGGTCATTATTATCTTGTTTGGGGATTTTGAATTTGTCCAAATATAATTAAATTGTTTAGGCTTTCATCTTCTTGAATAAATTTTAGATTAATTATTTAGTCTATCAATACTATGTCTTAAATCATCATCAATTCTTTCATTTTCTGGTATTTTTAGTTATATAAATGCATCTTTTTCTTTTTTTCATTTTCCGTTACAAACTTTTTGTAATATTTTTGTCATACTTTCTTTCCATCCCATATTTTACCACGAGTAGATGAAGGATTGAAATTGTGTTATATGTATCATTTTTATTTTGGTATAAAATTACTCATAATAAGTTAAGTTATATTGAAGAACTAATTTTAAGTTATCAAAATATTCAAGAATATTCATTAACCGTTGGAGCTAAACATATATAATTCTGATATGCATATCTTAATACAATCTGCTGTTACTTTTGACACAGGTTGTCCCAGGTATAGTGAAAATTAACGAAGACAGTGTGGTGTTCAAGGATGGCACTGAGAGAAAGTTCGATGCAATTGTGTTCGCAACTGGTTATAAAAGCTCAGCTAATAATTGGCTTAAGGTAGTTAATTGTTTAACCATTAAATTTACGCAAAGATAAAGCTAGACTTACAGAAGTACAGAACCCTTATGCTTATTAACTAAATAATGTGTTTTAATTAAATGTCATGCGGTATATATATATATATATATACAGGATTATGGATATGCTCTTGATGAGGATGGAATGCCAAAAAATCGTTTCCCAGCTCACTGGAAGGGAGAGAATGGACTGTATTGTGCTGGGTTGTCAAAGAGGGGACTGTTTGGAGCAGCAACGGATGCACAGACCATAGCCGATGATATCAACAAGGTTCTAAGCGGAAGAAAGTAGAAGAGCTCTACCACCAACTACTGTGTTGGTTTCAAACTTAAATACTTAAATAAGCCTTGTGGCATATATATATAAATATATATGTCATGGAACTTTGCTCAAACTTAAACCAAGTTATTTTCAATATGTTTGTCGGGGTCTTGGACTTTGGTTGTTGTAATAAAGCGTAATATGCATGGGACGTCTAAACGGTATTGTATAAACTCAACTTTATCTTTATCCAAAAAAAAACTCAACTTTACGGGTAAAGTTTTTTACGTTAATAACTTGGTGGTGGCTGCCGTCTTATTCTATGAATTATGAAAGGTTTATCAGGTAGTGTGATTTTGAATGAATTATCTACATTGTAGCTAGCTAGACAACTTGTCTCAAAGCTTGCAGGGTGACCCTGTTGGTATTAAAATAAATTACAAGTGTTGTAAGAGGAACGTGACGTACATGTGTACATAAAAAGACCTAGCAATTATTTGTAATCTCCTTGTTGTAATCTATTTATTATTGTCACATAAAAAGAAAAGAAACAATAATAATAAAACTAAAATTTAAATATTAGGAAGAAAAAAATCCTTCATTGTTTCAAGCTTGCATATAGGCATGGATCACACATTAGTAGAGTTGAGCAAGAAAGCTTGTGATTTCCTCTCATAATAGTAGTTATTGGAGGAAGAAGCATCAGCTGAGAAGATCATCACCCCATTAACTTCAAATCCGTTTTCCTTCAAAAGATTTAAAGCTTCAAAAGATGCATCCCCTTGAATTCCTCTTCCATCAATTTCATAGCTAGGCAACAACTTATCCCTATCAAATTGCTCAGCTCGAAGCCTAAAGGCTTCCAAGTACCCTTTTGGGGTCCTAACCTTATCGGTATAGAATTGGTGGTTAACATAGTCAATGACACTTCCGTAATTCTTGTAGAGCTCGATATAGGGTGTAACAATGGTGTAAAAGGGTGCAATGGTAGCAATAGAAATAGTACTTTGGTTCTTCAACATGGTAATGAGTTCACCTATGCAGTAAGCAAAAGTTGAGTTGCGTTTTGGGAAGTTTTCATAGTCAATGTCAATGCCATCAAGATGGTATTTGGTGACTAAGGATTGGACTTGGAGGGATGAGAAAGCATTTGATATCCAAAGTTGGGGGTCTAATGGATCATACCAACGAAGGACTGTTTTGCCAATGCTCCAGCCGGAGAGGCTAGCTAAGGCTTTCACGTTGGGGTGACGGGCCTTGATTGCCGCAACGGAGGCTGGGGTTAATGTGTCAGCCCAAGATGGTGAGAATGTGCCATTTTGGGCCTTGCCTGATGGTAGGGGTGTCAAATGGGTGGGTTTGGGTGGGCATTAAATGGGCTGGGTCTTTAAAACCCAATAGCCCATTTAAACCCATTTAATAAAATAGATATTACCCAAACCCAACCCAACCCAATTATCTAAGCTAAAACCCAACCCACCCATTTAATAAAGTAGATATTTACCAAAATACCCTTAAAGCCTATAAAATGATGAAAAAACAATTAAAACTTAGAAAAATTACTGAAATACCCTTGGAACCTCCAAAATGACCAAAACCTCTTAGAATCTTTTTTTTTTTTTTTTTTTTTTTTTTTTTTTATTTTTTTTTTTTTTTTTTTTCGGGTTTGGGCTTTTTATTTATTTTTCCTTGCTTTTTTTTTGTTTATTTATTTATTTATTTTTGTTGTTTGGGCTTTTTTTTTTTTTTTTTTTTTTTTTTTTTTTCGGGTTTGGGCTTTTTATTATTTTTCCTTGCTTTTTTTTTTTGTTTATTTATTTATTTTTTTGTTTGGGCTTTTTTTTTCTTTTTTTTTTTTTTTTTTTTTTTATTTTTTTTTTTTTCTTTTTCTTCGGGTTTGGGCTTTTTATTTATTTTCCTTGCTTTTTTTTTTGTTTATTTATTTATTTATTTTTGTTGTTTGGGCTTTTTTATTTTTTTGTGGTTTGGGCTTTTTTTTTGTTGATGCCCAATAAGCAACCCAATTAAAGCCCAATTAAACTCAATTTAATTGGGTCTAATTGGGCTAGCACCCATTTGCCCATTTATTAAATAAGTGGGTTTGGGTGGGCAATTAGTGGGTGGGTTTGGGTGGGCTAATGGGTTTGGGTTTTTTTTGACACCCCTATCTGATGGGTCAGCATCAGTGTTGTATAATCCGTTCCGTTCCGGTCGGAACGGACGGAAAATCTCGTACCGGTATGCAAACCGGTACGAGTCACCCCCCTGTTCCACCTCGGCTAATATTCCGGCCCGTTTCGCCCGTTTCGGCCCATTTCGGCCTGTTTCGGCCTGTTCCGGCCGGTATGAGTAATCCGGCCGGAATACTTTTTGGCTTTTAATTTTTGGGTTTTCGAATCACCTAACCTGATCTCTTCTTTGCGTTTGCAGTTCTGAACTTCAGTCCACCTCTCTCGGTCTCTCCTCTGTTTTGATCTCCTCCACGGCTCCGCCAGTCCGCCTCCACGGTTCTCCCACAAAGCCGCCTCCAGCTCCAGCTGTTCCGCCTCTCTCGGTCTCCTCTGTTTTGATCTCCTCCACGGCTCCGCCAGTCCGCCTCCACGGTTCTCCCACAAAGCCGCCTCCAGCTCCAGCTGTTCAGATCTTCAGATTTGGTTGTTCCGCCTCCAGCTCCAGCTCCAGCTGCTTTGATTTGGGGTTTTTTTCTGCTGCCCACTGTTTCTGAGGTATTTGATTTGGGTTTTTTTTTTTTTTTTTTTGCTGCTTTGCTGCCCACAGATTATGAGTTATTTATATTTATAAATTTGGTTTCTTTTTTTTTGCTGCTTTGCTGCCCACAGATTATGAGTTATTTATATTTATAAATTTGGTTTCATTTTTTTTGCTGCTTTGTTGCCCACAGATTATGAGTTATTTATATTTATAAATTTGGTTTAGTATTTTTTTTATTTGTTTGTTAATTTACTGTGATTGTGATTGAATTTGTGAAATTGTGATTGTGATTGAATTTTATTTCATAAATTTTAGGTATTAATATGGCTGAAAATAGTTTTGGGTCTTCTACTGCCTCTGCTCCTGCAAGATCAGATGATCCTGCATGGGCTCATGCCCGTGTAGTGCCAGAGGCTAGGAATAACACAATTTGTTTGTATTGTAATAAGTTGATTAAAGG
This sequence comes from Fagus sylvatica, assembly GCA_907173295.1. NCBI lineage: Eukaryota > Viridiplantae > Streptophyta > Magnoliopsida > Fagales > Fagaceae > Fagus > Fagus sylvatica. Next base: position 14,862,793 of record OU015768.1, on the reverse strand, counting down.
GGGTGGTATTACTAGACTTAAGTATCATCTTGCTGGGATTAGGGGTCAAGTTGAATCATGTAAAAGTGCACCTGATGATGTTAAATGGCAAATGAAACAACTGGTTGAAGATTTAAATAAATCTAAACAAACAAAAAGGAAAATTAATGCAGAAATTGCAAGGCCATATGGTGATCCAATTGATATTGATGAGGAAGAGGAGGAGGAGGGTGGGGATGTTGTTGCAAGGAGTGTTTCTCAATCAGTAGGTAAACGTGATAAGGGAAAAGGTATTCAGTCTACAAGTGGAAAGAAAGGTTCAGGGATTCAAAACTATTTTGCTCCAAGAACAACTCCTGGGGCTCAACCCTCTATAAAAAGTGCTTTGGCTTCAAAAGCAATGGTTGATAAGGCAAAAATGGCTTGGTCGAAATGGTGGTTTGATTCTAATATATCATTTAATGCAGCTAATTCTGTGTATTATCAACCTGCTATAGATGCCATAGCTAGCATTGGCCCAGGTTTTAAGGGACCTACTTATCAAGAATTGAGAGGACCTTTATTGAGAAACAATGTGCGTGAAGTAAATGACTTTATGGTAGATATTAAAAATGATTGGAAAGAATATGGTTGTTCAGTGATGTCTGATGGATGGACAAATCAAAAGCAACAACCAATAATGAATTTTTTGGTGTATTGTCCAAGAGGTACTATGTTTTTGAAATCTCTTGATACTTCAGGTCTTAGAAAGGATGCTGAAACATTGTTTGGTATATTTGATACTGTTGTCCAAGAAATTGGTGTGGAACATATTGTGCAATTTATTACTGACAATGATTCCAGCTACAAAGCTGCTGGAAAAAAGTTGATGTTGAAGTATCCTGCTTTATTTTGGTCTCCTTGTGCAGCTCATTGCTTAGACTTGATGTTGGAGAATATTGCTGATAGGAGATATTTCCCCATTATTGATGATACTGTTAGAAAGGCAAAACATGTAACAAAATATATTTACAACCATGGATGGGTTTTGGACTTGATGAGGAGTAAGTATACAAATGGTAGGGAGTTATGTCGACCTGCAATTACAAGATTTGCTACCAACTTTTTAAGTCTTCAGTGCTTTATAAAATTCAAAAAAGAGCTTAGGCAAATGTTTACTTCTGATGAATGGGTTGAATCTGCTTATGCTAAGAGTGTTGTGGGGAAGGAAGTAGCTAAAATTGTTTTGGAAGATCATGAATTTTGGAGTCAGTGTCATCACATAGTGAAAGTTACTGAGCCTTTAGTCAGAGTACTTCGTCTTGTAGATGGGGATGAGAAACCTGCTATGGGATACTTGTATGAAGCAATGGACAGAGCAAAGGAGGAAATAAAAGTGAGGATGAAGCACAAAGTTTCTTTGTATGGGCCATATGTTCAAGTTATTAATGCTAGATGGGATAAACAGCTTTATAGTCACTTACATGCAGCAGGTTGTTTTCTAAACCCAGCAATTTATTTTAGGCCTACATTTACCAAGAAAAATGAAGTTCACAGAGGGTTAATATCCACTATTACGAGATTGGTTCGTGATCCTGAAATTCAAGACAAGATTAGTTCACAACTTGATGAATACAAAAAGTCAATTGGTGACTTTGGTATGTCACTAGCAATCCGTCAACGTGAGAAGCTAAATCCAGGTATAATATTAAAGGTTTTATCTAACCTTTGTCTATTTATCCTTTATATTTGTTATTTAATTTATCTATGGGTAATACTTGTTTGATTTTGTTATTGTAGTTTCATGGTGGGAGCAATTTGGGCTTGGAACTCCAGAGTTACGTACATTTGCTATCCGTGTATTAAGTCAATGTTGTAGTGCAACTGGTTGTGAGAGAAATTGGAGCATATTTGAGGATGTTCACTCAAAAAGGAGAAATAGATTGGAGCATAAGCGAATAAATGATGTGGTTTTTGTTCGTTATAATTTGAAGCTTCGAGAAAGGTAAAATTATTATTATTACTCTTATGCAAATGCAAATATACTTGTCAATAATCATGAAAATGTTGCTAATGTATGATATTCACATTTCACATTGGTAGAAACATTAGAAGAACCAAAAATACATTTGATCCTATAAGCTTGGATAACATTGATTTGATGGCGGAGTGGGTGGCTGAAGAACCTGGGCTTCTTGATGAAGATGACTTGAATTTGGATAATCTTGATGCACCAATAGCTCCTATGAATGTGGAAGATGATGATGAAGTTATTGTTCTGAATGAAGACATTACAGAGGATGATCGGGTGGTTAAGGAAAATCATAGGAGGGTTCTTGGTAGAAGTTTTGACACTCCTTGTGATACCCCAGCTGATAGCGTTAATCCTTTTGCTGTTGATGCTGATGATGCTTTTGCTGTTGATGCTGATGATGCTGTGATGCTGTTGATGATAATGATGTTTTTGATTTTGGGGAATTTGATAAGTAGTAATGTTAAGACTTAATGACATTGAGACTTCTTGTTATGTTATATTATGTTATGTAATGTGATTTTAATTAGACTTCTTGAAAAAATATTAGTTAAAACTTTGTATTATTTGATATTATTTGTCTTACCAATGTGATATTAAGACTTAAGAATTTGTATTATTTGATGTTATTTATCTATAGTTGCTAATTTTATATATATATATATATATATATATATATATATATATATATAATATATTTGCGGTAAACCCGAAACGGAACGCCGAAACGGACCGGTACCGAAATATTCCGTTCCAATGGCCAAACCGAAACGGGTGCCGAAACGGAATATACAACATTGGTCAGCATCGATTGCAAAGCTCAATATAAAATGGAAGTCGATGCCTTCTTCAATTGGAACAGGATCAAATTTAACTTGAACGCCCGTGGCTCCTATGTACTCCATCATCACCTTTCCATCTAAAATAATAGAAAACAACTAAGAATATGTACAGAAAAGCTCTAAAATTTAATAGAAATTTGACATAATTAACATTAAAGGCAATGCAATTTTTTTTTTCTTTTTGATAATTTGATAATTGAGAGAGCAGGAATTGAACCTTAGTATTCATCGTAAAGTAAATCAATTAATGTTAGTTGAGTCACAAGAATTTTGATTAATATATGTTTAGCATTCCAATCGATTGAAAATTACACCTTATGAAACAAAGGTTATTAGTCCAAAACTTCAAATCTTCACATCCCTTTCTTGGGAACAAATTCACTCATCTAAAAAAGCTAAATAAAAAGAAAGGAAAAATTAATGTGTGTCTACTGTGTAGTTGAATCAACATATTGGAAGCTACTTATTTATCTAACTTCTAATGGCTTTGAACGCATTAATTAATATTTTAAGGGGCATAAAAAATGTGGAAACAAGAAAAAGAAACTAAATGGTATCAACTAAATATTGATTAAGTGCAGAAATGAACTCCTTGAAAACGAACAGATATATATCATTGAGAGAGTTTTTGAAACCGTTAATTAACTACAATTTGGATTTTAAAAGGCAAGCAATAGTTTTAATTTGAAGCCCTTCTTTGAACTAAGACTCAATCTAAATTTTTTAGGAAAAAGTTTTATGTAAACTTAACTACTTACTGCAAATTTGTAGTAAGCTGAATGTGATTACAGCTACCCGGAGGAGAAAGAGATGAAGCCTGATCATACTTTGGTTGTATGTGTGATAATTCAATTGTGAGGACAAAGAGATCAATTCTATTTTATATAGTTTCTCAACTTGCTAGTAATCCGGCCTTAAAAAATTTGGTAAGTCTGATTTGAAAAGCCGGAAGAACTATGGATCTTTCTAGTGTAGACAACTCATGTAGGTTAAGTATAGCAGTCATCTAATTGTTATGTTGTTGTTTTTTTCTTTTATTTTATTTTATGGAATTTGTTATGTTGTTTATATAAATAATAAAATTCAACACTGACTTAGTCTGTTTTATGACACTAACAAGGTTTTTGCCAACGCTTCAATATATTTTCTAGAAGATAACATTATCTTTTGTAGCCGTCCACAATTTTATGACCAAGATTGAACAGCAGAGATTATACTAGGAAAAATGCCGAATTGGTCTGGCCACGACAAATGGGCAGTCTTTAAGGAATCAGATGTTTTCGATGGCAGTTAATTTGGTGCCACCTCGTAAAATGGTCTAAACATTATTATCGATTATTTAATTGAAAAATAACAGAATTTATTAATTATTCATATTACATATAAAAAAAAAAAAAAAAAAAAAAAAAACATGAATCACGAAAAACTATACGATCCTTACTAATGTACAACTTTGTTTCCATATTTCTTACTTCTAAGGAAAATGCTAGAAAGCCTAGAATTTCATATATTTGTAAGAGTTCCATGTACTTTACCTGTAATTTTATATGGATCAGTTTATGTCAAGGCTTGTTTATTTTATAAATAACTTCATTAAAACAATAAAAGAAACAAAGTAGAGAAGATAGAAAAAGACGCTTGGCCCGGTTCATCTCTGTGGGTCAAGGAAAGGACTCACCTTGGGATGGAGGAGATGGGTTTGGGCCCATTGACAATCAATGAGCTGGATGAGGCCCATGCCTCTAGATTATGGGCCGAAGTATTAGAAAGTCTACATATATAACAAAAATCCTATAACACAAAAGAGTAGAAAGAATCTAAAATAGCTGACATAATCCTTGCAATTTCCTAAAAAGAGGGGTGGCTAAGAGAAGAGGGTCTGTTTGGAACTCATTCCCTTATAATATTTTTTTGTCAAAAGCATGTTTTGAAAATAAAGCCCCAAAACATACTTTTTAAAGGTAAATTT
>OU015768.1:14836048-14857892 GCA_907173295.1 Fagus sylvatica | reverse complement strand
CTCATCCACTCAAAAATTTATTCTTTATTCTTTTGTTCTTTTTATTTATTTTTAAATTCTTTTTTTAAGGGTTGAGCTCACCTCTTCAAAGATATTGCACTATCTTGATCTAAATTTTTATGAAGATCGTTCGTGGTGAGGTAACTTTTATTTTAGGCAGTATATACCTGTTAGATCCATAGATAAAATCCGAACATGAAATGGATAAATGACATGCAAAGGTGAGTCTCGGCATGTGTGAGGCGTACAACCACCCAAGGCCTGTTCCAAAAAAATTTTAAAGTCTTTATAATTTTGAAAAAGCCTAAAAAAATGATAAATAACTCTATACAAAAATTTAAAAAGATCCAAGTAATTAAAACAAAGGAAAAAATTATAGTAATCTACATTGAGGTTTTGAAAATAACACTCCTGTCCTTTTTTTTTTAATGGCATTTCATTCCCTTCCCTTTAAAAAAAAAACATGGCAGAGTGTCATTTTTTAACAAAAGCAAAGGGGTGAGTGTCATTTTCTAAACGTCAAGGGAGGTTGCTATAATTTACCTGTAAAAATCTTAAATAAAGCTCAAACATTAAAATTAATTCTTTAAAATAAGCCTAACAATAACTTATTTCTTTAGCCCAAGTCCCAAAAATAATAAAAGAACCATAAAAAATGGTAAAAAGTAAATAAACTTTTCCCTATAACTTAACCGCCTACCACTTTGCGTTTTTATTGGGCATGTTTGGTATGATATATTATTTGCTATTAATGTAGTTAGCAAAACCTTTTCAGTCTAAAGATATGTGTAAAGATGTTGTCATAGATAAATTAAAATGACTTATTTCATTTAAAAATATATATATAGAGAAAATGAGTTTACATCTGCATTGATTACTATTAAAGAAATTGCAATTGAAATGAAAATTGATCCTGTATTTCGTTAAAAACGTCAACTTCATAGGAAAAAAACAATTTGATAAGAATGATAATAATGAAATTGAACAATCACCTGAAGAATCTTTTAGAGTTAATTATTTTATATATATAGTAGATCAAGCTCTTTCTTCTTTAAAAAATAGGTTTGAACAATTTCAAATATATGAGAACATTTTTGGGTTTTTATTTGATGTGAAGAAGCTAACTTCATTGGATTCATGATAATTTGAAAAAGTATTGTGTTAATCTTGAAGTTTTTTGTTTTTTAAAAAAAACATGATAATTTTTCTGATCTTGATGGTATTGATTTATTTTCAGAATTAAATTTCATACAAGAGAATATTCTACCAAAAGAAAAGAAGACAACGATTGATATACTTAATTTTTTAAGCATTTGAATTGTTTTCCAAATGCATCTATTGCATATAGAATATTATTGACTATACATGTTACAATCGTGTCTGCAGAAAAAAGTTTTTCAAAGTTAAAATTATTAAAATCTTACTTACAATCATCTATGTCACAAGAAAGATTAAATGGGTTAGTTCATATTATCTATTGAACAAGATTTATTAGAAAATATTAAATATACAAATTTAATTAGTAATTTTGTAGCACAAATTGCGTGTAAAGTAATCTATCAATGATACTTTATCTTAAATTTTTTTAAGGCCTCATTTTTAGTATCGCTACACGTCTCGTAATTCTTAGAGCCGACCCTAGACTCATGAAGTAAAGCTTATAGACGTTGTATTTCCAAGTGGGGCTTTTCTATGGCCATTTCAATTTTCTGATGACAGAATGATACTGTTTAGGTCTTGGACATAGGTAATTTTGAGACGGGGGAGTATGCACAAGTAAGTGATTCTCACTTGAGCTTATAAAACCTTTCAGAATTATTTAGTCACCGAATTGGCTTTTCTCTTTGTTATGTCATATGCGAAAGGCTTTCTGAAACTTATGTCAAGCAATGCATAATCCAAGATTGATATGTCGTACATTTAAAGCTTGACAATATTTTTAAAAGTGTCAAAACCATATCAAAGTTTTTTTTTTTTTTTTTTTTCACTTTATATACAATAGCTGCCATATTTGCATTGAAATTTATAAGTTTCTTATGTTATGAGTCCACTCTAACTATATAATAGAGTTTTTTTTTTTTTTTTTTAATTTATTTATTAAAAAGAAAAAAGATAAAGATAAAATACAAAAATCACCCATGTGGTTTGAACTAATGACAGAAACTATCAAGAAATCTAAAAAATATCCAGTTTACCCCCAATTGTAAACAGTACTTAAACACCGTTTGTACATTTTCCCCAAAAATTACAAAGTTCACAATTGTTGAGGTAGTAAATTATGATTGGTGTATAATAAAGTGATGTCAGTGTGAAAATGATGTTGTAATAATCACAATCTGTCATTTCAACAATTATGAAATTTGTTATGCCTATAGCATTATTGTAGAAATAAAAGTTCACATCCATGTTTTAATTTATTTAAGATTACAAATTAAGTTTGGGTGAAAAGTACACAAACGGTGTTAAGTACTCTTTGTATTTAGGGAGCAAACTTGATATTTTCGAAAAGTCTTAATAGTTTTTGTCATTAACTTAAACCTCAATAGTTTTTATATTTTACCCTGCTGTATAATATTTTCCACTAGCACTACGAAACTTGCTTAAAACTGAGGGGGGGAGGGGAGTTAATATTATATAGTTGCCCAGAGTCGTGAAGCTCAATTACCTACAGAAGTAGGTGCGAGCAAAAGCTCCAAGCCACAATGACACCACCTCTCTGCTCTTACTCCTTCATCTCTACCAAAATCCCTTGCTACCTCAACTGATAGTATCCACCTATCCTTTGCAACAAGTTTCCCTCCTCTTCACCTAAGGTGGGGTTTCTCTCTTTAACTCAAAAGGGTCTTCAGGTTTGGGCTCCCTGAGACCTCATGGAGATCCAAGTGCCCATTACAACACCTTCCACCCTTGATGCTTGTAAAGGGAGTGGATGAAGCTCAACGGGGAGAAGAACATAGGAGAGAGCATGTCCGGAAGAGGCTGAGCAGGAAACGCCTTGGAAGTGATGTTCATCCATTAATTCCGATTTTGGTTCCAAATCTATTGTTGTATTTCTGCTTTGGGACCCATTTCCTGTTGGAGATTCCTAAGAAATTTATCCCAAGATTGTCACACGGGTCCTTGTAAATGTGAATTTCGGTTTAATCATTTGCATTAACAAGTACATATGTTACTTCGAGTTTTGGTTTTAAATGCATGTGATTCACCAGTTATTTGTACATATTCTTCTGTTAAATCTGAATCAGATAGTCATGTGCCATGGCCCATGAGTTTTGGCACAAAAAGCTAAAATTAGCAAAATGTGGTTACCTAATTGTAATCCGTGGAAAAAGGTTTTTGCGGAAAAAATTAACATCCTCTTAGAATAATAATTAAATGATTAAATTCATAGTTTCTCAATAGAAGTTATTGGAAACAAATTTCCTTACTCACCAACCAAAAAAAAAATCTTGGAAACAAATTATAATTTATCAGATCACCGTCACGTAACCTCACTACAATTACATGGAAGAATTTTCGGTACCTTGAACCTTTTCCCTTTCGTACAAATGCGGGCCTGAGTTTTAGAGCTCTTTAGATTGCATTTTGTAAAGGTCGGCTCTTCAAAACATTTTTTACATTCAGCTCTTCAATACTATTCAACTTTTTGGGAGAAAAAAAAAAAAAAAAAGAAAAAAAAAACCACCATGCTCAACAAGTTTGACGAGCACGGTAACGTTTTATAAAAAATTTATTTTCCTTTTTTATTCACACTTTTCTCCCTCATCTCTCTATTCTGTAAAATAAAAAAGTTATAAAAAAAAAAAGTGAAAAACGAGATGAATGGCATTGGGCATCTTGCATTTCGGATTCATTAAAGTTTTCAGACAAGCATACCAAAGTAGAGGATGGATAATCTCATAGAAATTGTGGTGCCAATTTATGCACTTATAGGTGTTACAACAATTCTACACAATTGATCTACATTATTGATTCCCATATGTTTCTCAGAATCTCTTCACCTAAACTTCTGCAATACTACACGCAAGTGGAAATTGAAGAGGGTCGATAGTTACCTGGTTTCAATTGCATAAGTTTCAGAGCCTCTCAGGAATGAGCGGCGCCACCAAATCTGGAAGGCTTTGCTTAGATTAGGGCATTCAGTGCCATGCTTGGAGAAACACCGAAACCACTCCATAAAGAGCATATACTGCTGCTTCATAGGTAGAGTAAGGAGTGTCTGACCCATAGCTTCCTCCAATGACTTCATATCAAGCCCTTTTCTGCATCTCTGCAGCCAACCAAAGTCCAATAGCATTGGGCCAAACCATGCCAGGAGAATCCCTGATCTTGATTCTGACCGGCAATGCAGTTTTCTGGTGCCCATTGCAATGAATAGAAGTGCCGAAACCCTGCTAAGCTCATACCTGACCATTGGAGATACATTCTCATGCATCTTAAGCAGTTCAACCTGATCTGCCCACATATCTACAAACTCCTCAGCCATTTGCCTATCAAGGAGGATTTCTAACAACCAGTTGATGTTATCAACTTCTCTTGAGATGCGTTCAATCAAGGGCCTACCCTTGTCCTTCTTTGCCAACTTCTCACTAGGAATAGAGTCTGAGGCCTCCTCAAACAAGCTGACAAGTGAACTCAGACATGACTGGCAAACATTGTGAAGATCTTCCTTATTGACATCAGCATGGTCCTTCTCATAGACTGAACTTCTGCACAGGAGACCCTTGACTAGTGGCTTTAGCTCATTCCTAGCATTGGCATCAGTGCAACTGGTGATAGACCAAACAAGCTGTCTGGCTAAATTCTGTTGGGAATCTACTGAGTTTCGAGAGTACAGTCTCGACAAAATATCTCTGGTTGTTACATCATCGAACTTAAATCTTGTAAACAGGATCCTCAGTTTCTCCTCTTCTTCCTCAGTCCAAGGAACAGCCTCAAGGTACTTTAAACAGGAAAAAACACCCTTAGTGAACATGATACCTGCTGATACCTGGTAATAATAAGAGAAGAGCTTGTTAAAGAAGCACACAACTGTTATTACAGATTCCATAGTTCATAATTTGCAGAAGCTTTCTTAACACGATAGTTTCAAGTAACTCCAGCCCTTTTTCTTTTCCTTTCTTATTTCTATTCCTTTTTTTCTTTCTGCTTTTGCTTATACAGACTTCCTAAGTCATAGATCTCTCTCTCTCTCTCACCCTTTTATACCGTATCTCTCTTTGAGCAGTTCCATTAAATTGATAAAATCTAATTTTCAGTTGCAAAATTGTTACTACCTTTTTTATTTTAAAGACATGCAATTAGTACTTCCTTGCAACATGGTAATCATGCGGGGCATCATAACACTGACATGAGTAAAGAATATGAACAACTAAGGCCTATGCCAATCCTACCACCGATCCTCCCCCTGTGGGCACACTTCCTTCAGACCTATCTAAACCTCCTACCCGACAACCCAACCAAAAGAAGGAAGGAAAAGAGAGTTGAATTGATCTCATTGTAACATATATGAGCAATAATTCATGAGGATAAGGATGCTTCGATAACTTCATGTCGCTGTATTTCAAGAGAGGAGAGCAAACACTGTAATCTTAATTTCGTTAGAGCATTCCAAGATTGGGAGTTAGAACCAATGGATTCTTTGTTGAGTTTATGTATTATAATGCTTTATGAGGGTTTACTGGGATTATGTTTCCTTGAAAAAGTACATAGGGTTTTGAAGCACCATGGAGTATTGCTTCCATTGTGTGGTCAGCAGCTTTAGTGGACATTTGGATAGTGGAAAATCTGCAAAAGAGGGGGAAGATCATGATTGGTATGGTATGTGTAAATCTAGTGGAGTGGAAAATTTAATGACTCACCATAGAGCCGCTTAGAAGTTGTGGGCCTGGGTGTTTTCTCTTTTTGTGGTGCATCTTGTGATGCCGATAATAGGTTTGGAGTCTTATAACAGGCAAAATTTGGAGTATAGTTCCATTATGCATCATGTGGACTATATGGAGAGAACCGACCTATTGTAACTTCAATAGTGTTGAGCTCCTTTGAAATCCCCTTAAGTCCATGTTCTTAAGATTTTTGTATGATTGGATGATTATTTTAAGCAGTCAATAGTCTCTCCCCCCCAACCCGCCAACTCTCTTCTTCTTTTTTCTTTTTGATTCCTAAGATCGAATACTACTCTGACCACACTCTTATATCAGCTAAGACAACATATTTCATCCATCCAATCTCGGAATTTTTCATTTATGCTTCAATCAGGAATAACAAGAATGTTCTCTTCTTCTTCTTCTTCTTCTTTTTGGTGGTATAAGAGTCTTCATTGAAAGCTAATGGAGATTAATTTGGCTTCAATGACTCAAAACAGCATTTCTCAAAATTTAAATTTGCAGTAGAATATGGTCTTCTCCACTCTATACTTAGGTAAACACTAAATTCATCAAACTCATAATTCCTGTTTCCTCAAAATGGTAGGGACACTATTTCCACATAAACCCACATTCCTTTTAGAACACAATCTTACTCAAAACACAAACATCCAAATTCATAGCCACCCAAATTTTCAATCACCCAAAAAAAAAAACAAAAAAGACCCAGAATTAATTTCAAAGAGAAAATCCACTCAGGCATTGCAAACAAGAATTCAACCACACAAAAAAACACACAAAATGAGAAAAAAGAAAAAGAAAAAAAGGCACAAACCTCAAGAATATCGATGCAGCGATAGACACCAATCTTCAAGAGGCGTTTGGGAATATCGTCCTCGAACATGAGCTCGATGGTCTCTCTAAACACTCCAAGATTCTCCACCTCGGGTACCTCAATTCTACACATCTTTGACCCACAATAAGAAGAAGAAGAAGAAGAAAAGCTTCTCGAATTGGTCTTAAACTCGATGATTAAACTTGCGAATACTTCCGAACTCGCGCTCAGAACTTGCGAGTTCAGCTCCAAGACCAAGCACCCACCGCTTTTCCCTCTCAAGTTCAACCTCACGTCGAACACGCCTTCCTTGTCGGTGGTGGTCCTGGACAAAGTCTCAGGTGGGGCCCGGAAGCTTTGTGATTTGGGTTCGGGTATAGAGGAAGAGGAATCAACGGCTGAGATGATTTCTTCTTCTTCTTCTTCTTTTTCTTGGATGATGGAATGGACGGTGGGATCGGAGTCAATGGGGGAGACCCGGCCCGGAGACAAGATCCGGCGGGGGTCGATCCGGGTCCGACCCACTAAGCCCAGCCCTGATTTAGTGCTCTGTGGAGAGTTGGGGACCGAGTTGGTAGTGGTACCGGGTTTTGAATGCGTATCGGACTTGTTAGTGGGAATGGATTTGGGGTGAGAATGAGAACGAGAGAGCGAGAGTGAGAGTGAGAGGTTTTCGGGACTGGAAGGTGGGACCGTGAATGAGCAACACCATGATCTCCGTCGTGACTGTGAATCCCGGCGTGACAAGCCGGGTTTCCGGCGGGTGGAAATGTCCATTTTCGTTAGCGAGTGAGAGAGCAGGAGTTCTAGAGTGGAGGCATTGTTTGTTGTTTGTAATTTGTTGAGAGAGAGTGAGTGGTCTTTTTGTTTTTCTTGGGAATCGCGAGGGTTTTGTTGTTTAGTTGCCTAAATTGCTCCTCTCTCTATCTATTTGCTCCAGAAATCAAGAATATCAGCAACGCAAGCAACTCTTTTGCTTTCTCTTTTTCTTAGTTTTACAATTTTTATTTTTTATTTTTTTTAGTTACATATATGTGAAATTATAAAAAATCAAATTTTTTTTATCATCACATCAAAACAACCAATTGAATTTTAGTATAGATGAATGTTTCAAACTCAGATCAAATTCTATTAAATTAATTGAAACCCAATTTACTTTTTTTTTTTCTAAACAATTAAAAATTGGTATATAAAAGTTTTATGGATTTAAAGTATGTAAGAGATATGGGCATGTGGTTTATTTTATTTTAAATTTAGATATCATTATGGGGAAATGGAAATATGAAAGGGGGAGTGAGCTGGAGGTCTCATGGCATACAGTACTTTTGGGCTTTTGATCACTTCTTGCCTCTTGGCGTGGGAAAGGCATCGATGCCAGGTTGTTTTGGTTCTCTACTAAAGTTTGAACCCTACTTGGAACTTCTTCATGGACTAATTCTTCAAGTTACATAATAACATAACAAGGATTCAAGGAAGATATTTTTGGTTTCCATGAACATGATTTTGCGTGCTTCTTAACTATTCTTTATGGTCAAAAGTGAGATTTGGCTTATAATAACGGAATAATACAATCATTTGTTACGTCTTCCTTCCTCTCATGTTTTAAGAATGCCTAAGTGATATTAAAGGCAAAAAGTTCAGCTTCAGATGTTGGAGAAGAAATTATTACTTCAATGTAAAAGATCATTTGTAATGACTTCAATTCCACTTTATATTCGTGCTTTACATTCACTTTATATTCCAACTGAGTAATGTTAGATAGGCAACTTTTTTTTTTCATCATTTTTTTACAACTTGTTAAACTTGTTAATATGATAACTTGTTTGTGATTTTCAAATAGACTCATCGTTAACACAATTGTATTATTTATCATTTATAATTATAGCTTCCCTCAAAGCAATAGTGAAAAAAAAAAATTTATTTTCATCATATTATTGTATACAAAATGGCACTGCATTTTATAATCTAATCTAGTAAACAAATCATATTTATATTTTGGTAAATAGGCTTCTTTTCATATTCTTTTTGTGATGTAAGTATTATCCATTCGTCTTCTTTTCTTTGTTTGGTAGAAATTATTGCAATTAGTAAACTACTCACCAAAATTGAAAGGTACGAGTCTAGTTGTGTAGTCATCAGACATATTTCTAGTTAGAATCCCCTAGGAGGAATTGAAATTACAACAAAATATTCAACTTGAATATGAGCCAATCGACCTAAAGTGTCAGCACTTTGGTTAGCATCTTTGAACACATGGAGGATCTTTCTAAGAGGAAAGTAATGGAAGAATCATTAATGATGGAAAATAAATCAAAGTAGCTTCAACAGAATTGTTCAAAAATAGTCAAAAGCCTTGTAACTCAACTAAGATTCAAAATCTCTCTCTACCCTCCCCTCCCCTCCCCCCCCCTCTTTCTCCCCCAATTAAAAAGGGAAGTGCTAGTCTAGGGTCAGAGTGTCGGCCAGCACTCAATGTCAATTTAAAGTGCTAGTCCAGCACTTTAAGTCCCCAATCTGGCACTCGCCTCCAATTTTGAACTTGAATGTGTTTTATCTCCAAAATTTTATTTTATGTCAACTTGCACTTGCATTATGGTTGGGGCATGATTTAAGCTGGTCATAATGGCTGAAAGTCTACCTCTTTGCCCTCTCATTCACTATAAATAGAGGTATCCTTCCTCATTTGCGAAAGGCACCAAGTTTTAGAGAGAAAACTCCTAAAGTGAAAAAGAAATGAGAGGGGATTCTAAAAGTATTGGTAAGTTGAGAACCTAAGATAGGAGCTAGAAGTTGATTGTTTACAACCCTCTTTCCTCTCCCTTCGCCTTTGTCATCTCCCATTATGTTTAGAGAGAGAGAGAGAGAGAGAGAGCAAAGATTTGTTTTCTTTGTTTCCCTTTGTTTTTAGGTTCAAGAAGTGAACTCAAAATAAAGCTCCCATAGGGGAAGTGTTGCCCAAACTTCCTCAAGAACACTCCGAGAACATTCGAAGAACGCAAAGAACACCAAAAAGAAATTTTGGAGCGAAGCTCTATTGCATGCAGGTATAATCCTTCTCCCTTTTAAATTCTAACTAATAGCTAGCATTTTTTTGGATGATTTTATGGGTTAATTTAGATCAAAGTATGCTTATTTAGAAATATTTAAAATATTTTTTTAAACCCTAGGATGCTAGATCTTTATTCTTTCAAATATTAACAAAAATCTTGTTTTCTTGACATGTTGGATGCTTGGATGATATGACATGGATATTGGCCTCTTAATTCTAGAAGACCAACTTCGATTGTGCGAGATGGGTGCCTAACACCTTCCCATCTCGTCACTTAGCCTCTGATTCTTAGATTGATGGTTGTATACTAGGTTTTTCAATATAATTTTCTCTATATCAATTATTGTGAATGTTTTCTCATTTTCCCTAATTAAATAAAATGGGTGACGACTCAAATTGTTAAAACCCTCAATTCGGTAGATTGAAATATTCATCCATATTAAGTAACCATTTTAAGAGGCCTATTTTTTAGGATCTATGAGGTTTCGGATCGTGGCCCTCACAAATCACAATGTGGGCTTGCCAAACCAATTTAACCATAGCTGCAAAGCCGGGAAGCATGCTACCCCTACACTTTAATGGCTCACAAGCTCGGGTCTAGCAGCCTTGTGCCAATCAACATTCTGTATCTTTTTCCTCTTTTAACGACAAACCTTAAAGAAAATTATGATTGGTTATTGCATCAAGTAGGTTAAAAATAAAAATGAAATTTAGATCTCAACTATGAGCATCTATATAACTGAATTTTTATGGTTCGTCTGGCCTAAAAGGACAAGGGTTCTCCTGATTCCTATATGCTTCTAAGTTATTTGTGAATCCTAAGCGTGAGCATTGGCATCTTTGGTTAAACCAATGCTTAAAGATCCCAAAGGAAAGGAAGACTTCATATTTCTACAATTTCTCTTTTAATTTTCTATTTTGGCAAACATGTGATATAGCCATATAGGTAGATCTTGCTGGGATGATCTCAATTACAAAAATTTACTTCCTTATAAATTAGAGAGCAAGGACTAAAAAAATAAAACACCATAAACTTTGGGTCAAAATATTTAAACAGACTCCATATATGATCTATTAATTTGAAATTAGATGTCCCTGAATTTTAATAATCAACCAAATTGATCTTTATGTCTAAATCTCTATATGGATAAATGAATTAAAAAATAAATTAAACATGATTTTAATTACGTTTTCATTCAAACATTTTTTTTTAATTCAAAAATAAAATTCTAAAAGGAATTTGTAATATAAATGAAACAAAAATGTGATGGATAGACAAAATAAACAATTTGGACATTTCTCAATGTTTGGAGACTTTTATTTTCAAATTAAAAAATATAAAGAAATCTGTTTGATTGTGACCAAGAATTCAGAGTTTTTTTTTTTTTTGGTTGTTGCTAAAATGGTTTCTCCTCTTGTTAAATTTTTTAATAGTGGTCCTTTCAGGGAGAGGCACGTTAATTTCTTGATGTAGAAGTGCACGTCATGATAGTTATCACTTATCAATCCATAAAATCTAAACTTGATGTTGAAACTTGTAACTCCATGGAAAAGAATTGACCTATTTTTTAATTTTCCCACATAGGTGGAGTGGTAGTTTGGATTTGCATGCATTACTGTATTGGATTGAATTACAAAACTCTTGACAAGCGTATTTTTCTCACATAAAGAAAAATCTCATTTATGGGTTCGATATATCATATATAGAATCTATATTTATATAAGATGGGTACAGTAGTACATTAGATAAGCAGTAATTTCTGGTTTATGATCAAATTCTTAACCGGAAACATCTTTTTTGAATTGAAGTCCTTTTTAATTGAATTGAGGCCGACAGGTTCGTCCTGCTAATGACGCATAGATGATAGATCAATCACAAACATATAAATAAATAAATATATATATATATATATATTGTTGTCCCTTTCTAAAAGGACCATAGCCAAATGCCCGTTAACGTGTAAGGCAACTGGTAGTTAGAATTTAGAGGGATTCTTAAGATGTCACGGAAGATAGCAGAAAAAATTAAAAACAAACGACAAAAATTAGACAATCGGAGTCTGGACGGTATCAATCATGCTATCCATAATGCCGACGCTTGACTTGGAATTTCCAGATCATACATATGAAGTTCACATGACAACTTCATTCTGCTTCTAACTTATCAATTTCAAACTTCATTTTCGTGTCCCATTGACCATGTGGGCATTGAAACCAAAAAGAGAGCCTATATTTTTCTGTTTTAATTAAAAACATTAATTTATTAATGAAAATAAATAACTTGTACAATGTACTAGTTAGTGGGCCATCGATTAAGTGCATTTTAAAAGTAAAAATTGATGAGTGAATCTGCTGAGTTTAGTAGATTATGAATACGTACGGGTTGGGGAAGGTTTTACTAAAAATGGAATTGATTCCTTAGGAATTAGGATATTAGTTTGTCCAGACACATATGAGAGTGATTGCTTGATTAAATGAACAGGGTTGCACCGTTGCAGTAATTTGAAGGAGAGCTATAATATAAAGTATGGAGAAATTAATGAGCCAAACCAATACTCAGAACAACTTGCTAGTTGTAATCTTCTTGGTGTAGTTGTTTATTGACCAATTGATGGAGATAGTAACACTTGCTAAGGAACTCTGAAATCACTGGCAGACATTGATCAGTATGATTAAATCAAACGCCTAACACTACACTGTTTCAATCTGGGACAAGACTGAAAGGTTGGGTAGAAGGCAAAGCTGCATGAGACACGTGAATTAGGTAACGTGCATGGTTGGAAGTGAGCCATATCCAGTGCCTTAATTTGGAGCAAACTGGATGTCAAGCAACCCCACATATGCTAATAAGAAAATAAAACCAACAAATAGAAAATAATATATATAGATTCTTCATGCTTTCAGAGTTGTTGGTCTTTGATGAAAATAAAATATCGTTAAACAGGTTTTTGTTCTTTTCTTTTCTTTTTAGTACTTTTTGTCACTCAATTAAGCAAAAATCTCAACTTAATATTTATCTGTCCTCTTTTGTTTAAGTGATTCCCCTGTTTGAAATCCATCAACAACATGCCAAAATATTTTGCAGATATTATTGAAAAATAATTAAAATAAATATTAAATGTCGAGAAAAATTTTATAATGTAATTTAATAATTTCAGTTAGAGTGGAATTTTCAATTTCTTCAAATTTAGGTGATAGAGTTTTACCTAGAATAAACAAGCTTAAAAATTAATAAGTCACTCGATATTTTGGTAATAGAATTTCATCTAAACTAAACTATTTAATTAATTAATGAGAGTGTAGCCACTTGTGACAAAGAAAAAATAACATGTCGTAGGACCTAACTTTTATTTCATACTATATGATTTTGTAATTAGGATAATTCAACTATAATAAAATGGCACCCCGTCTATAGTTGATAAAACATTGCTCAAATTTTATATATATTAATCCATTTTTTTAATCAATATGTTTATCAGGGTGGTTCTATATAACAACTTACAATGTCAGCAATGGAATTTTTTGTTTCTTCCTAAAATTTAAGACATGCTTTTGACCTACACATGAGATATTATTCATTGTCCAATTATACAAATGAACATGAATTATTTGATTTAACTACCAACTTATATAAAATTTTAAAATATATATATATATATATAAATCCTATCTTTATGATTTTAAATCCATGTTAAATTAATAAATAATAGGTTAAATTACTAATTTGGTCCTCTAACTATAAAATCCGTTCAATTCATTTTCTCAATTTTTGATTATGTCAAGTTTGTCTCTCAACTAACTCATATCAATTTCATTCTTAAGTCCCTCTACTAATAATATTTTTAAGGTAAAATACAAAAACTATCCCCGAGGTTTGAACTAATTACGGAACTACCAAGATTTTATGAAAATATCCAATTTACCCCTTAATTGAAACAATTTTTTTAGAAAAAGTACAAAAACAGTGTAAAGTGTTATTTGTACTTAGGAGACAAAAAACTTACCCCTCAAAGCCAAGGCTAAGTTTATGCTTGAAAAATAGAAATAGCTAAGCTAGCATTAAAGAGAGACGTCAGACGTGGTTCAAAGCTGGGACATGAACAGTACATGTGGCACATGGGAATGGGAGTGGGAGTAACAGTACGAGTCCGTACGTACCACTCCTCCAAAATAGTCTCTACTTGTTAGCATGCTTTGAAATATTTTATTTGTACAACTCCTATCAAATATAATCCATTGGGTAGTAGCTCAATGATGTCTCCCTCCCCTCACTTGATCCTCATCCTTCTTAGAGAAGTATGAGTTTGAACTCTCACACACACACTTAGACTAGATTAGTTAGGACTTTCTATCTCCACTCCAAAAAAGTGACATTAAAAAAACTTCTATCAAATATCATTTCCTCTACTCTCCCTCCAATAATAATCAATTCCCAAAAACCAACCTCCCCCCCCCCCTCCCCACATCTCTTTGCTTGGATCACAAGCAAACCTCACTCCTATCGTCTTATCTCCTCCAATGGCGTTCTCTTCAAGTCTTTTCTCATCTTCACACTTATACTCACGATTTTTTTTTTTCTCTTTCCATTTCTTTTTCTTTCTCATTTTCAATTTTTGATTTTCAACATTTTTTGATTATATATATATAGATATGTACGTGTGTGGATTCATGTTTTATATATGTGTATCTATGTATATTATTGTTTGAATGTCACATAAAACATATAGTTATGTATAACTATCTAGAATGATATTCTCAGGAATGATTTATATAGTTTACCCATAATCTTAGTCGTGAATAAGCACAATGATAAAATTGATTTAATTTGGAATGTTGATGGACAAAATTAACGTAACTAATAATTAAAGAACCAAATTTACACAATTAATAATTGAGAGATCAAATTAAACTTCAACAAATAGTTTAAAATTAAATTAATAATTTAACCTAAATAATATTATTAGAATCTAATATAAAAATATAAAAACAGGAAAACTCAATTAATTTTGATGAGACGTCCTCATGGATTCCCCATAATATTATTCAATAATTTCACGTATATGACGTTGACATACTCCTCTTTCCATATTCCCATCACCAAGTTAAAAACCATGTGACTCACGTACATGATTCTCCATACACCTTATCTTCTTCAACGTAATCATAGTGGGGGCCACAACTCCACAAAAACAGAACACAAAACAGACAATCACTGCTCCTAAACACACACGTGTATCTCAACCACCAAGTCCCCTACAATTCACAGATCCTATTACATTCGTGGCAAACGCTGATTGGCTGGCACAAACCGAACTAAAACCGTCAAAACTTCTATTAATTTTAGGAAGGCCACCACATCATATGTTTGACTAAGAGTATCTCCAATTGAAAACGAGGTAATCCATCACACGCCACGTGTGGAATCACCATCCCCAGAATGCCACGTTACATTTCGTAGTACATGACAAACTCACAAAGTCAAAATGGCCTTGGCCTCCTTCTCAACTATATATATGGTTGTTTCATTTTACGTGGCCCTTTCATCTTTACACCTTTTGTCTAAATAGATACACATATATTTTGTCTCTCCCAAGATAAATGGAAGGAGCATCGATGGTACGGATTGATAGGAAATCATCAATCGAAAGTGAGCCAAGGACTTTGGGTATTGATCAAATTCAGTTTGCAAGGGTAGGTAAAATCTATAAACTTGCTAAAGTTTTGAAATATTTTTGTGTTTGTGAAATTTTGGGGTTAGTGTGTGTGTGTATGAAATTTTTATGGGCTTGTGATAAATTCTTTGGATGTTAATTTAGTGTGTCAATTTGGTTATAGGAGGCAGCGCTGTACGTGTTGAATACTAGGACCATAGAAGAAGCCATGACTATCTTCACGGAGGTAATGGGTTGAAAAAACTTTTGATCAGTTCAAATTAATTTACAATTTAGATATTTTTGTCGAATTAAGAATTTTTTGTTGGTTTTTAATGATATTTGATACATTTGAGAGAGAGATAGCTTCTTGCATAATAAATCACCAAGCATGCATGGGGTTATTTTTGCATGATGGATCTCGAAGCAAGTATGACACAAAATCATTTTAGTATACACTTTGAGTTTGAGATGGACAACCGTTTGGCATTTTGATGCATGATAGGTATAGAGAAAAGGGCTTACTTAAATTTTATCTGATGTTATGTGTTTCTTTAGTTATAAAATATTTTCTTTGCTTCAATAATTCATAAAATAAGAAATTGGGTTTGCGTTGAGAATTTTCTTAGTAGCACCGAGATGCATAAATGTAATGGAGGTTTGATGATTGATGATGAAATCAAGATCGAGTCATTAATAATTTTAAAAGTAGAAAGACTTGGATTTATAAATTTTCCAACTTTTTTTACATAATAAATATATCTTTCTAAAAACAAATATGTTAATGAAAGTGAAAAGATTGATTTGTGTAGACTCCCTGGCAATGTGTGAAGCTAAAAGCATTTATATATAGAATCTCCCCCCACTTTTTTTTTTTTTTATGTATTTTTAAAATTTTTCTTATTCAAAAAAAAAAAAAAAAAAAAAAAAAACTTTTCACAAATCATGTTTTCCATAAAATTTAAAAAAAAAAAAAAAAAAAAAAAGGAAATTGCACTTTCCCCTTTAACTATTGGGTCTATCTCAATTCCCCCCTTTATCTATAAAACCGAGCAATGTCCTCCCTTTATGTATTGAAAATATGCAAATAACCCCATTTGTCTAATTTTATGTTAAATTCCAACAAAATTAATGAAATGTTTTTATGTATTTTGTCAATTTCTAGTCATAATACTCAAAATCTATCATTATATGTTAATATACTATAAAAATATTATGTTATTTTGGCTTGAATTTAACAGAAAATTAGACGATAGGGGCTATTTACATATTTTTAATACATAAGGGAGGAAATTGCTCGATTTTATAAATAAATGGAGGAATTGAGATGACTCAATAGCTAAAGGGAGAAAAATGCAATTTACCCTAAAAAAAATGTATTATTTAGCAAGTTTGGCCTTCTATTATTATATTTTGGTGGGCAAGTTGATTGCTTATAATTAGGATGTCTGCAAGTGATTCGACTGTGTACTAATTGCAAATGGTCAGCAGGGATTAGAGGCAGTTGTTAATGCTCCAAGGCATAATGGAAATAAAATGATGGACACAGGCGAAGAGCTAGAGTATACAGAAGACCAACTACGATTACAAGGACCCAGGGATGTAGCATCCGCACCCTTCTAGTCATTTTGTGAACTATATGCAATGCAATTTTCAATGTAAAATATGTTAGTATGTGTACAGGATGGAATTTTTCCCTTCCATCATTCTTTCTTCCTTGAAATCCCTAGAAAGTTTCTAAAGAGTTACTAAAGAGGATAAACTACTCTAATTACCTTTTCTTTTTCTTTTTTCTTTTTTATTAGTAAGTTATACATGTATTCAATGGGTCTTGAATCTACAATTAAGCCTCCACTTAACTCTTGTAAAGGAGAAAAGGTGTATGTTGAGCTAGTCTGATAAAAATAATACCAATAGCAATGTCACTTGTTTGGATACATATTTGTATATATAAGTATAAAGAATAAACACTCATGTGTATGTACACATTCCTATACCCAACTACTAATAAAGATAAAAGCTTTCGAAAGGGAATTTTACCTTTTTATATTAAAAGAAAAAAATTTCTAAGTTTATTATAATAATTTAAATAAGATTTTTTTTTTTTTTTTTGATAACCGCCTCTTCAACTTTCTCCCTCATTTTCTCTCACCACTTATCTTCCCTGTGCTTCTCTCTCTCCTAATTAACCTATACAATCATCAAAACTTCTAAAACCAAAGGAGGGGGAGACCTTCATTCAATGCAATATCAAGTCTATTTCCGGACAAACTTTGTTTTAGTATCCATATATAAAAATTAAAGAGAACACCATCTGAATGACACCATTGTAAATTACCTAGACAAGCTTAAAACTGGGAGAATTCACAGATGCAATGCCTAAAAAGCCTAAAATAGCAGACATACACTACACACACGCACACATTTGGGGAGGGCAGAGGGGAGAACCTCTGCCAAATGGGGGGAATTTTCCCTTGCACCCAGGCCAAATGCCTAGTAAAATTGCAATTCACTTAAAAACATGGATTTACAGGGTTACTGTATCTAGAATAGTTCGATCAGAAATATGTAAGAAGTAAAAAGAAATTTATAAGGCCTCAACCAGAGAGGGACACCAGCTTCTTGGAATATATCTGGCATTAAAAGCCAACTAATACTAGCTTCAACTCACTGGTAAAACAATTAAAATAAATAAGGTTAGCATGATAGTACACAATATTTAGATACAGCTTGTTCATTGTATTCTTTATTGAGTCAAAGGCACTTTTGTTATTGTACTGTCTTCTTACTGTGCCAATTGTGAAAAGAGAAAGCAAAATGCACTTTTGGGTGCATTTGGTCACAATTAAGAAATGAATAGTTGCTTGCAATAAACAACATAAATGGGCTTAGACATGCCATCAGGTAATAGTAAAATCATCACACGCTAATGAGATAGGAGGTTAGCCGTGTAGACTGGGCAATTATTAGAAATGGAATGAATACCTTTGATTATTTTATTCATCACAACTATTTAGAACATTCATGTACTGGACACATTTCGTCAAACAAAGAAAGTAAGTGCTATCAATTTAGAATTTACAACTTAGAAAACAATGGAACATAAGAAATGAAGGAGGAGGTTTTTAGTAAATCCGGGGAACATATGTTTACATAAACAGCACATATCAGTTATCATTTTCTTCTCTTTTTCTTTTTCTCTCTTTTTTTGAAACGACCGTTGGGAAGAGATCTGATGCAGATAAGTGCTGAGCTTCAGGAGGGCAATCCAGTGGCTCATCGAGATCCTCCAAGCTAATAAAATCATATCCATGTCCAAATGTATTGCCCAAATCTCCCAAGGCTTCATAATAAAGTTCAGATACATCAAAAGGAAATGTTGCTTCTGCACTTCCATCATGACTCACATTCTGCAAAATCGTAAGATTATACATCAGAAAAGATTAGAACTTCAAATAACATGTGCTAGCAAAGCAATCAGAAAATATGTTGCTCCCAAAAAAAAGTAGGCAAAGAAGTTAAATTTTTGGATGGGAAACATATAGATTCACTTAACAACTAAGGTTACGCCGTTTAGTTCAAACTACTCTCATAAATGATATTATAAACATTCAGTGGGTAGAACTTACACTCTCTCAAATTAATAAAAGTCTAGAAATTTAAATTCAAATTTTATATGGAAAATCGCACATGAAAATACCAAACAAAATCCAGCACCACACGAAGCAGAAAAAACTAAGACTAACAGCCGTTTTAATCCCACTGAGGATAGTTAGAAAAAATTCAAGAAGATTGGAAATAAAACAAAATACATGGAGGGGGGAAACTATTAAAGTAGTTTAATTGACTGATAAGCATGAAGAGATCATTACTACTATGAAAGGATGGAGGGTCAATTTAAGGAAATCTAGCAACAGAAGTTCTCTTTTCTTGAAGTGCATATTCAAAACCTTAATAACCATGATTTGTTTATTCATAAGCACCACTCTCCTTATTGTTCACAAATACAAGTGAGGTACAAGCAAAATATGGGAAACAGAAAAGATATGTAACTTGTAAAAGAACAAGGTAAAGGTTTGATTATTTCAAAAGCTCACCTCAAACCCATAAAGTCTCTCTGGCAGAAGATCAGCTTCAGGAGGGAAATTGATTGGCTTCTCAAGATCCCTCATGTTAGGACAATTAACCCAAGAACCAGAATAGAAATCATATCCATCTTCACTTAGTCCAGCTGTGTTGCCCAAATCTCCCAAGTCTTCGTAAAAAGTAGATTCATCAACAGGTAGTTCTGTTTCAGCAGTTCCATCATGACCATCTTCACTTAGTCCAGCTGTGTTGCCCAAATCTCCCAAGTCTTCGTAAAAAGTAGATTCGTCAACAGGTAGTGCTGTTTCAGCAGTTCCATCATGAATGGGATTCTGCAAAAACTGTAAACAAATCTACATCAGTAAAGATTAGAACTTAAAAGAACATTTGCAAGCAAAAGAGTAGTATATCAATCAGGAAAAAAAAAAAAAAATGTTAATTGAGATCAAATGCCAAAAAATTCAAGAATTGTGATCTAATTTCGATGTGGTGCCTTCCTTTTCTTTTCTTTTTTGCCAAGTGAAGGAGAGGAGTAAATGAAGGCCTTATAGTTATAAGTGTAAGCCCTCAGCCCACTCCAAAAGGAGTATTCTAACTCCCAGGTAGCTTAGACTATTACACTTTCATAGGTTACTTTAATTATTATTGAGTCTTAGTATTAAGTTTCTTTAGGTAGAAAGTTGTTACTTAATTTTTATAAAAGTTTTACTAAAAATAAGGGTAGTTTGGTAATTTCCAATTTTACATCAAATTCATTATATGCAGCTGTTGTTTTGCATAATATTTTCTAACATTACTTTAAAAAAAAAGGAAAAGAATGGAAAGAAATAGAATGAAATTTTGATTGCCAAAATTAGGAAATTATAAATAAATGTATTACATTTCAGACCCAGACATCTTGAGTGCACTAGTTAAATTTGGTGATGATGGAAAATGACTGATACTTAATGTAATTACCACATTGAAAAACATATGTCCAAAACTTTGGGTAAGTTCATAATGAACAATGTACACTAGAAAATATATCATACTTAAATTCTTTAGCATAAATAAATAATATCATACTTAAAATTCCCATTACCACTAGATCTGAAACACATTAGTACAATTAGCAAAAAAAAAACAAAAAGAAACACATTAGTAAAAAAAAAGGGGGCAAAGAAGGCTACACACCTTATTTCTCTTAATCTTCATTTGAAACCAATGAATGTTGAAAAAGAGACATCATCACCCAAAACTTGATTCAAGACCTCTGAAACATCATTATTACTGTGAACTGCTGGAAGCAAATCCTGTAGGTATAACCCAGTTTCAGATAAACATGACTCAGACAGCGTGCCATCCCATTGCGAGGTGCCAGCAACTGAAACATCATTATTACCGTGAACTGCTGGAAGCAATTCATGTAGGTATAGCCCAGTTTCAGATAAATATGACTCAGAAAGCGTGCCATCCCATTGTGAGGTGCCAGCAACTGAAACATCATTATTACTGTGAACTGCTGGAAGCAACTCATGTAGGTATAGCCCATTCTCAGATAAACATAACTCAGAAGCCGTGCCATCCCATTGCAAGGTGCCAGCAGAAAGTGAACTGCTATGGTTGTTAGGCAGCACAGAGGCAGGGGTAGACAAACAAGAAGAATGGACAGCTTCTATGAAGTCAATTTCTTCATCACCATTCCAGTCTTCCCATTGTGAGGTGCCACAAGCAAGTGAATTGCTATAGTTATTAGGCAGCACAGTGGTAGGGGTAGACAAAAGAGAAGAACGGACAGCTTCTACTAAGTCATCATCATTCCAGTCTTCCCATTGCGAGGTGCCAGCAGCAAGTGAACTGCTATGGTGATTAGGCAGCACAGAGGCAGGGGTAGACAAACAAGCAGAACATACAGCTTCTGCAAAGTCAACTTCATCATCATTCCAGTCTTCCTCCTTAAAGGGTGCTCCGTATTGGGCACCATTTCTTGGGCCTAGGCCCTCCTTATGGAAAATCATACAAAGCACATGTTCATTCTGCAAGACAAAAATATCAAGGGAATCAATTTGAATTCAGTCACCAGAAGACCATCAATCAGTTTTATACATGTAAGAGCAGAAATAGAAATAGCACTTGACCAAAAGTGCTAGGACATCACAACCCAGCCAATACATTTTACTCCCTGTCCCATTATATTTGTCCATCTTGGTAAACTCAACCTTTGAAAGAGATGCAATTTATGTCTTTGTCCTCTTCTTTAGAAGGGAAAGGTTAAGAAAGAAATCATTGCTATGTTTCTTGAACAAATTTTTTTTTTTCCAAAATTACCATTACAAAGTTCCCAAATTTTAAAGGAGTACACAACTTTCTAATGGTTAGT